>VWZL01006171.1:368087-491836 GCA_013396915.1 Stercorarius parasiticus | reverse complement strand
TTTTGCTTTCATCTTGAAATTTTTAATTGGATTGTTTACTATATATTTAATATTACAGATACGTGGAGCAGATATAAAAGGAGTTTACATTTCTGAGTAGTCCTGTGAAGTCAGTGTTAATTTTCACCTACTTATGTTTAAATAGAAGTGTTTGACAGAATATAGAAGTAGACACAGGAAAAAATAGAATAGCACAAGTGTCTCTTATTGGAATAAATCTGCCCCATATAAGCTTATTTATCCTCTTCCTTTCCATAAAATCTGAGAAATGATCACCATTCCTTGTATATGGAGAGAGTACCCAGATGATGAGGCTTGGCATTACAAGAGTAGATAGGATGATTTTTTTTTCCCCTCAAACATTAAATTGCCTTGCTTAAGAGTTTGTGTGATTGATTGATCGCTGCTTGCTTATTAAAACAGATTTGTGTCCAGTAGGAAGAATCACTACCTAAGTGGAAATACCAGTTTAGCAGGGAGTTAAGTTGCAAAGCAGCGTGTACATCTGGGCTTCTCCTCTCCATGGGTAGCGCCCCATTAGTGGAACCATTTCCTACTGGCAGCAAACCTCTCTGGATATTATTCTACACGTGCCAGAGAAGAGAGGAGAGTGGCAGACAGGGGTCCTTGAAGCAACATCATGTTTTATTTTTCTTGTTGTACAAATATCGCAGCATCCCACATTGAGCAAGATAAAGGGAATGTATCAAGCCCACCTGGGTTTTTTGTGTGGAGCTACTCTGGTGCTGTTGCTCTGGATCCCCAGTGAATAGATGCAACAGCCCTGAGGACTTCAAAACTGCAAAGCACTGCTGATAATGAAATTCAGTGCTGCACAAAGCTCTGCCTCCTATTACACTTCCATTTATTAAAAAGAAAGAAAAAAAGGGCCCCCAAAAATGCCAGCCTCCAGCATGAAGTCTGAATCATTAATGAGAAGTGGTAGATTCAGTTTCTCTTTAAGTGCAAAATTTATTGCAGCCTTGGCTGTTGTACATCGGGCTAATGAATGCACAGTGTTCTGTTTATTACTATCAAGGTCACGAAGCTGATTGTCCCTGGAAAACTGAACTACATTTGGTAGGTGAATGTGTGGATTCTGGATATATTCTTGGCTACAGAAGTAGAGCACAACTGCTGTTATTTCTCAGTCCCTTCTTTCTCTAAGGACCCAATATGCAGTTACCTGCTCGTATTCAGGGTGCCCGTCTTCATGCCGGCGTCTTGCCTGTGGCAGAGCATGGTTGGTAAGAATATTATCTCATCTGCAGTCTTCGTCATCCTCTACCTAAAGAGTATAACAGCTACATACAGTCTTATGAGACTTGCTCCCCAGTCCATGTGGATAAATAGTGCTGGGAGCAGCAAAAGACATCAGACTTCTGAGCGTATATTTACAAATAAAAACATGCTTTCCTCAGAGCTGTGAGGGAGACTTCTCAAGGTAACTGCCCATCTGGATCACACTTGTTTCCCAAGCCAGATACTATAATGCATATCCAGCAAACTCTTTTCCCCACCACTCCTCCTTCCCTAGAATCGTAACACCTTCATTGAAATGTGCACATCAACTCTTCTTTCATCTGGCTGTTCAGGCTTGGAGGCGAGAGTCCTGTACCTGCCTCTGCTTCCACACTCCTCTACCCCTTCTCTGGTACTAGCAGCACATCCATATGTCTCCTGCTTCCTTATATATTGCTTGTTACCCCTGTTAGCTCCTTAATTGCTGAACTACTATTACATCAAAAATTGTTATGTGTGTATATATATATATGCTTCATAAAGCGTGTATAATAGCAATGAACAGCTTGCTTCACCTTCCACAAGATTTCTTACTTCCTACAGCAGCTTTTTCTCTCAACAGTATTTCTTTCCCTCACCCAGTGAATGTCTCTATATTTCTTAATTAGAATGTTAAGTATTTCAACGTTACATAAATGATTTTAAAGCAAGCAAACAAAAAAACCCAACCATTTTCTCTCAGTAGCCTTTGGTTCAGAGAGTGGAGCGGCCCATAGATTCTGGTAACGCTTCTGTAGTTCATTGTGCTTGTTACAGATTAAAGGAGGCAGCTATCTTTCTGTCAGTATTGCGGGTAAGATCATTTGGATTGCAAAAGATTTGCTTCCAGAAAAGGTGAAGATAGAATGAAGTATCTCACATGGATGAGCCAAAGCTCGCCCACTTGGCAAGACCTCATTCTGCTTGTTTGCACTTCATAATATTTAACTTACTTTTTACAGGCAAATGCTATTTAATACACAATGTTTTAATGAAAATACTGCCAAGCAATTATTCAACATATTAACTGTATTACAATAGTTCATGGGAACCAACCGAAAATAATTTGTGCTAAACACTCCACAAATGTAGGTGAAAACCAGTATTTTCCATGAAAAGCGTGAAAGATAAAGCTGACAAGAAAAGGGCTGGAACTGTGTTTACGCAGTCAAAATATCTATAGCTGCATACGCACATTTAATTTCAGTAGTAACCTGCTTGAAACATCTTGATGTTTCTAAAATAGAGAACTTAATGAACCCGATTAAAAGACTTGACAGCTACTTCAAGGGAAATAGGTGAATTAGTGCTTTGGAAATGACATTTGGTTGCAATAGAAGGCTACAAAATCAAACCACCATTGGTGCATTACAACTGTGTTCATCTCCTTTCTCCCCAAGTTGAAGGAGGTGTATTTATAGTAAGGAGCACTTCTGTTACACTTTAAGTACTTAGACATGATTGAGACACTTGGCTTAGGAAAATTCTCATTCAGAAATATTAGGGGTTATTAACTTATAAACAACTTATTTTTGTTTTCCACAAGCATGATGTTTGATGGGATGACTACTTCTGCATGAAACCCTTAAGCTCATATATATTTGCATTATGATGACTGGAAAACTTAAAATAAAGCAAGGAAATGCTCTGCTTGTTTCTTACAGCTCATTTTTCAGGCAAGCTTTACATTGCAGTGCTTTATCTCTCATTTACAGATTCTTGGCTTTAGTTGTGTCCCATTAAATAGAAATACAACACTGAATTGAGACATTGAGACTATGCACGAGTGCTTCGCTATCACCTATTTGGGCTGATATTTTTGTAAGCCAACCTGGCTGAACTCTGTAAGCGTTCTCTATGAAACACAGCAAAAAGTACTGCTCCAAGCCTGATCAAGGGAGATCTTCAGAAGTGTAGGTCTACTGTAGCTTATGCATCCACTGAAAACGGGTACCAGATCATACTTTGTTTTGTTCAATAGTTATATCAGAATTATTCAAAGGAATTGAACATTCAGATATAGGGTCTTCTAAAAATTAACAGTGATTCTAATCCTGTTGCTTTTATTTCATATACTAAATAGTAAATTGCTTCTGAAAAAAGCTGTTTTGGCTTTTATTGCCTAATGAATTAGTCGCTTCAAGTAGGAGGGACGATTTTAAAGTATCTTGTAAAGTATTATGGTTATTAACCATTTTCAGTCTTTTCCCCAGATTGTTTTGAATGTATTCTCTGTGATATGAGATCTTAAATACTGAACATATTGGGTGCCACTGAATATTTCAGAAAACACAGACAAGCTCTTCTGGATTCACAGTTTGTATTATTAAGTTGTCATAAAGTGGGAAAAGCCTCTCCTGTCATCGGACTGTGTCAAAGAGGGAACACAGCAGTGACTTTGATGAGGACTTGCAATAGTGAGGTCTGAAAGAAGGCACTGGAAAAAGAACAAGAAGCACAAATGTAATAAAACCAAAAATAGGAAGCTGGCTGGCATATTGAAAAAGGGGTTCATGTTTCATCTAGTCACAGTTCTGAGCAATAAGGCTGTCTTGGCAGCCGAGTGGTATAGATTAGAGAGCTCTCTATGTAACTGTCAAGCTGAAGGATTTAAGGTAGGATTCAAGCAAGTGTTTCAATCAGATAAGCAAATTCTGGTTTTAAGGATGAATACTGACTGCAAGGCCTGCCTCATGGGCAGGTGGATGCAGATAATATGGCAGAGCCCAGTTCTCAGTTTGAGGGAAGTAAATGTTACCCAGTGCTTTCTATACCTAGAGTTGGTTTTGTTCTTTATAATAAAAAGAGTGATAAAAGTAAGACTTAAAATTGACATTTTATTTTCAGATAACCATGAGTTGGCCTGGAAGTCCTGACCTGGTACATTATGGAGCCTCACAAAGTCTTCCTGCTTTAGCAGCAAGAACTTTCCTTGTGTAGGCTGTCCCAGAAAGATATTTACCACTATCTGACACAAAGGTAAGCATTTTTGGGAGGGAAGGTTTTAACAGTGAGCTGACATTATGGACCTGGAAGTATTCACTGATCAGATAACCTGATAACAAATAAAGGGTTAACCATGGACTTAGGAATGTAGAAAAAGAAGACACTTTCAATGTTGAAATTTCCTGATCAGCCAAAATTTAATTTGCCTGTGTAGATAGAAAAATTTAGAAGAGAAAACAAACAAAAATGTTTTGGTATAATTTACTGTTTAAGAAATTCCTTATAATGATGCTACAGCTGGTTTTAATAAAAATCATGCTGACTTGTATAGCTATACAAAACTGTAATCCTTATGACAAAGAGAAGGAAGAAGTTGAAATGTGATACCACTGCGAAGTCCAGTTGTGAAAACTAAAATATAACATGAGAGTAAATAAAATAACAGAGTCAAAATGGTAAAACAAGTGACCTCACAGGAGACTAGAGGTGCACATTGATCATAAATCTAAGAGTTACTGTGTAAATGAATTCGAACAAGGGTCATTCTGAATCAGATCAAGTAGCTGTCTAGCCCAGTATGTATCTGCAATAGCAGCAGGAAACGGATGCTTAAAAAAACTGTAAAAGTTGTATATAAAGGGATCCTTTTCCTGATAAAAGTCCTAGCTTCCAGCAACAAAACAGATGACCAGCAGCTATAGCCAGATTGGTTTGTATAAAAGCTACTGATGGAATTATTCTCAATTAATTTACTAAATGTTTTTAAGTATCCATTTGTACTTCTGGCCTTTACAATGTGTTTTGGGACTGAGTTCCACAGTAGAAGTCACAGAGTAGGCAGTTCACAGTTTAAAAGTGATGACTGGTTTATTGAAGCTTTTCTCAAAGCTTTTTGGTCAAATTCAGTCGAGGTTTTTAAACTGCATCTGTCAAGTCCCAAGTAATCTCTTGGCTTTTAAGTAAAAAAAAAATAATTGTGGAACACAGAAGTGAAAATGCATGAAAGTCCACTGAGAATTATTTCTTTCTGGCTGTGATAAATATGCAGTATTTGACAACATTTCACAGGTTATGTCACCTCCATGTTAGAAAGAGTGCCTGGTCAAGTATCCCTTCCTATATAGATCGGTAGTGACTTCATTACTGTAATACTGATTAACTGTCTTCTATGTTAATTTCACAACTGCATGACTAAACCAATATTAATCAGGAATAAACCATGAGGATAATCTGAGATAATAAGAAGATGTCTTACATGGAGGCATCTAAGAAACTTAGTATATTCAGTATAGCAAAGAGCAAGCTTAGTGGCCCATATATTATTTTTAGAAGTGCTTATTTGTGAAGAAATGTTCTGATAAAACGGCCTCAGTACTAGAAGAAAAAGGAGTGAATACAGCTGAAAGTCGTAAATTCATGCTACAAGTTCAATATAAAGCTACAGAAAGGAGAGGAAATCAGCAGTTTAAAAATGTATACGGTTATATGATAAATTGTTCTTCAGCTGATCTGTTTAAATCAAGATATTGGATATTAGATGTAACAGTAGCTTAAAAATTTTAGCCTGTTATATGGATAGGGCCAGATCGTTCTGCCTTGAAGCCATGATTATAGTATGATTTCCCCACAAGTAAATTTGGAAATATCATTGTACCTTACTAAATGATTGCAGGTGAGCTAGCTTTCACTGGCTTAAGAATAATACAAGCACTTAAAAAGAATGTGTTTTTATAAAGCAAATATTTCACCTAAGGGAAAAAAAAAAAAAGATCGGCTTTTTTCCCCCATATAAGCTACTAAAATATCAGAATTTAAGCTGAAGGCTATCTCTTTGAACAGAGCCTTAGGAATTTGAGTTAAATTAAAATAAATAGGTACAGTGAAAAAATTTTGTGACGGTTGAGGAAGATGCTGTCTGTCTACTTCGCTGCTACATGTCTGAGTTCAAATAAAGTACTTCTCTATATAAAAAGTGAAATACCTAAATGTTAATTACTCTAAATATTAGTCGTTAAAAATAATGACACACTCTGACTTAGATAAAGACCACTAATGGTTAGAGTTTCCTCCTACATTGCTATATTCTGTTTGAGTATATTCAATATAAATTCATATATATATTGACATATTCAATATATTTAATGTATATTGAAACCTATAGCATTCAAAGAATATAAAGAAATCATTAATTTATCCCCTCAAAGATCTTAGCCTTTGACACTATGCAAACGAGCAGAAGAAAGGATTTAACTTTTGTATCTTAAGACCCAGTCTTGAGTTTTCACTGCTACATGGGATGCTGCAACGGCGTGAATGACCTCCAGCTTTTAAGCAGACCACTTGAACATCCATTGGCCTGAAGAGTGTCTTCTTAAGCCCTGAATAATTGAAACACTTAACTCACATTCTTTGTAGAGTGCAAAGTTAGTCCTCTACCTCAAGATTTTCTGAATGATGTCTTGGCAACTTAATTGATAGCATTTTCTGCATTCCTTCAATGTATTTCTCTCCTTCAGCTGATAAAAAGTAAATCTAATGCAGTGGTATGTAAAGAGAAATGAGTCTTAGGAATTGGCAGTCTCAAGCAACACGAATATTTGAAGCATGTCTACACCGTAGAACTGTATTGCAATAACCTCTCTGAAGTTTAGGATTGCCTAACGCAGCCTGCTGCTACATGATGTTTGAGGTATAGGCTTCTTTTCATGCTAATCTGGTAAGACCCTCTTGATCTTGAATAGATAAAAGACATTGCAGGGCCTATCTTTTACTTTCATCTTCTCTGTCTATTATGCAAATCTTTATCTTATAAGTCACCTTTGTCTTACCTGCTCCTTACCCCATAGCTTCTCTCTGAAAGAGCAGATTAAGACGTTAAGAAGATACACAAATAGCCTTTGCTTACAAAACATTATGACAGTCTCTTGAGATCAAAACGGATGATTGTCGTTCATCTGCTCTTTAGACATCCTTAAGTGGGTATGCTTTTTACTGTCTTGGAGATCCATTTTAAGGTCAATATGGTGTGCAACTAATAACATTCAGCTGAAGTTAACTGACCGAAAAAAGATGGAAGCTTCCCCATTAAGGTTCAAGATGAAACATCAGTTCCTACATACGCTAATCATCCAATGTGTCTCGGTTACCTCGAGATCTAATAATTTTTTTAAAATACCGTGAGAGAGGTTTGCCCTTGCTTTGATGATCCAAAGCTTTTCTATGCAGAAAACAATATCCTATGTAGGTTGTACAGAGAAAGGAGAAATCTCTTCAGACAAAAGATTAAGAAAAACACCCTGAATTCTAACATAACACAAACTATTTTTCCCTGTAACAAATTTCTGCAGTTACTACTCTCTGCCTACTATATGCTAGTTAAGTGGGCTTCTGGTACGCTTTATTCATTTCTGTAAATCGAGTCCTCTTACTTTTGAAGAGTAGCAATAACATAAAACTGAAAACAACTGCTTCTGCTTAGGGGAATCCTGGGTTAGCCTCATATAGTCTCCATTGATATAAAATTTAAATTCTATTTACAATCTCCATATGTCCTGTGAGTTACTGTATTGTCTTTTCATGATTGAAATGTGGGAAATTTCTATTTGTTCATTGGGAGCTCTTCTGTCAGCTGCCTGCAAGTCTGAAGAAGCATCTCCCAACTTGTTCCTTCAAAAGAAGGAAAGCAAAAACAGGCCTTTTGTTGTGGGCTGGAGGACGTGTGACTGGAGTAGTGCTGCATCCACTGAACAACTATTAGAAGACAGGGATCATCTACAGCAACAGTCAAAAAAGAGTGAGCATTTCTTGAAAAGATATCTAGATTTATTGGTGCTATGGATCACTATGTAATGTGTTAATGACACATGGATTATGAGGAAATGAGATCTTCCTATTACCAGTCATTACAGCAGCAATGTATACTTGAGGAGTAAGCATACTAAGCAGCTAAGCATCCAGATGTGCTAACAGTTGTTTCAAAATCTAGTGGTCTTAGAAAGCTATGGAGGAAGGGTGCGGAGGTTTTACCTTAATGCTGCTTTCCCTAGCCGATAAAGCTTTAATAAAATGCTTATGTGTTTAATCTTTAAAATAATAAAGGGTAGAATTAAAATTCCCAACTCCATACCCTTTGCTGGAAAGGTTATTCTTTTAGCTGCCAGAGAAGTTGCTTTGCTTCTGCTGACATGGATAGATTTATCTATCGGTATGAAGAAGCACATGATGCCTAATTTAGTCTTTCCTGTCTGAGAGAGAACCTCCATTTTTCCTGCTTAGGTGCCAAAGTGAGAGGTGTAGCTCAGTTTGGACACGCAATTTAAAAATAAAACTATTAAGAGAATTCAGATATACTAACATGTCCTAGGCTATGTTTTCCACCCGAAGAGAAAACAAAACTTTAATATGAATGCTGTTAACTATTTCTGCTAACTTGCTGTTAAAAGTTTATGCTAAAACATGGGCTTGAGTAGTTATCTTGGATCTCACTGAAGTATCACCAAGAGCTGATAAGCTACTCTGTAATTTCGTGTATTGAGTATATATATACTGGTGTTTACATTCACTAATACCCTTACATAATCTAAATCATTATTATTGTGAAAGTATTTCTTTTTGCCTACCATATGTTCTATCAGACAGACTAAAGACAAATTTGGGGACTCACACAGTGTCTCACTGAATTAGTCTCGGCCAGAAAGGCTCAGCTTCTTGGTTGAACATGCAACAGCTTTGGAAAACTGCTTCTTTCCCTTGTCTGTGTGTGTATACAAATACATGCATATCCATATATGTATCTGTGTGTTTATATGTACATACACGTGAATGTACGTATACCTGCGTTTGTGTGTGTATAGACATACGTATAAGAAACAATTCTCAAATTTGCTGCATGTTCAGCCAACAAGCTGAGCATTTTTGGCTGAGACTAATTCAGTCTCAGCTTATTTAAAATAACTACTCATGTAAAGGGGTTGGTTGAAAATACCTGAAGTGAGCTATTTTTATCTTGTATGTGTGTGTATGCATGCGCATGTCTGCTAATCACAATTTCCCTGCCACAACTAACACGCTTCCCCGTGTACCAGCCCTTCAGATGCACACAACACCATGGACACAGAAGGGCTACTGTCCTGAACTTCCGAGTGCCGCTGGTGGCCCCTGCATCCAAGACAGCCCTGAAGACCTCTACCCGGGTGAGGAGCTCTGTGACCTCAGAAGGTTATGTGCTTTTTCAAACTAGATTCACTGTTCTAATGAACCAATACGATTCCACCTGCATCTCTCCTCACATTCTTACATTGCAAATTCAGCACTGAAATGAAGACTAGTTTTGTTAGTTGTGGTTTGATCAAAGACTCTTGGGCAATGTCCAGATTTACTTATGAAAACATTTTCCCTCCACTCACAGTTTTCACATCTTCGTAACGGCTATTTTTCTAATGAAGTTGTGTTATTTTCCTCATGAAGTTCTGAAAGTAAATTGTTTCTATTAGGAAGGGTAGGGAAATTTTATACTAGAAACTGATTTCTGGTTTATTTTGCTTCTTTATGGGAAAAAGGATGGGACTGATGCTACCTAAACCCCTTGAGGTCAAACTTAATCCATTAAAACATTTCCATAGGACATAGATTCTGTCCTAAATAAATTGTGATTAAGTAAAAACATGAACCATGCATAGTTGGGAGTTCACTGGAGCACTAATCTTTGCTCATTAGTTATGTTTAATCACACTGTGACTGCTTCAGATATTAAGAACTAGCTATCCAAATTGGAAACAACACTAGAAAACAGTGCCATTGGTGGAAGAATTTTATAATCATTTTGCTTTACCTTGAAAATGAAGCATAACAAGGGGGGGGGAAAGTGATAGTAGTGCTGTTCCAGTGGGTAGTTTCTTTTTTTCATGGAGCCTTTACAACAATTAGGTGATGAAGAAGTTGAAAGAGACAAAAGCAAATTCTAAATATCTGGTTTTACATATTCAGAAGCAACCTCTTAATAACAATGATGTTAAATAGATTATACTGTTTAAACAAAGCAGAGCTTGGGGGATTTTTAGGCAAAGATTTACATTAAATCGAAAATCAAGCAATGCCCTCAAAAGAGGATTTTTCATTGTCATGAATCAGGAATAGGATAGGATTTCCTAGTAATAAATGGTGATGCAAAATGGATTTTCCTGTCATGCTGCTAAATTCTGCCTGTTGCTGTCAATAGGATTAACTGGACGTTAAAAGCCTGAGGTGTTTACATCTGGATTATAAGATTTTTTTTAAAAATAAAAATTGCCACTTCATGAATGCAAAGGAGAAGATAAAATGGGAGTTAATACAGGTCATTGTTTTAAACTAGAAAAATAGCACGCTCCGAACAATGAAATGGAGCAGCCATCTGTTTTGCTGAGAAAGCTACAGACTAGTATGCTTTTTGTTTTCCACCTGGATAAAATGTTTCATGTGGAAGAAAAAAGTGGCAGTGTACACGAAGCCTCTACCTTTGCTGTTGTACGAAGTGTCAACTCGGATCAAGTCTGAGGGACCTGAGGCAGCTGTCAAAACAGAGGTTTCTCCTTTCCCTGTCTTGATAGTATGCCAAGCAGCTGCATGGCCCCAGACTTGGACAGACAACAGTAAAAGGCAAAAATAACTTTTGAGTAGCAAACAGGAAAATATTTTTATGATGTCTCAGCAGACACGGGTTTAGAAACTAAAATGCCTAAACACGAGAAGATCTGAGATGCGCTTTGAAACTACAACATGCATTGTTGAGCCACAGTGTGCTGGTTTGTTTACACTCGGATGAATTTTCAAAGGTAGCAAAATGTGCAAATCTAGAGATACGAAGAACACTTACTGGCATCTTAATAGTTTTTGTAAGAAATTTAATTTGGTCCATGCTTCAAAGTTCTTAGACAAATAGAACAATAGCAGAAATTAGAAGAGGCAGATCTGCGAAGTTAAGCACTTCAGAACTTCACTGGTTCCTGGTGGAAACCAAGCTGGCACCAAACATGCTTTACTGTCTTTAGCTGGTGAAGACCTAGGTATTGAAGGGATAATGTGCAGGAAAGATGTGACATTATTATCAGAAGCTTGTGCTTCTTTGCATTTGTGATTATAGAACAGAGCTGTATAAAAGTAGGTGAGAGATGGGATCAATAAGGTGATGGAGAATCCGGGGACTCCAAGTAAGTAACAGCAAGCCTGTTGACCTGACAGGTCAAACAGAAGCTTTATTAAGTACGGTCACAGTGAGAAGAGTTGGACAGACCCCTCTGCTCCCCTGCTCTCTGCCAAGTGATTGCAGAGACCCAACTTACATATACCGTTTCAGAAAAAAAAAAAAAGAAAAAGAAAAAAGAGGTGAGGAAAACCAATCATTGTAATGTTAACAAAGCCAGGTATCCATCCCTGGGAGGGGTGGATTCCTTAAGTAGCTTGCTAACTGCCCCACTTCTAAGGAGGAATCAAACTGTAAATAATGTATGGAGTGATGGCTCTTGATGGAGTCTGTAGGGGTAGCACATGCAGTATTATCTTAGTTCAGAAGTGGGGAGTTGGAAACAGTCACAGGCTGTTAGCTTTTCGTCAAAAGGAATGTTCTTTCAGTGAGGATAAACTTCTTAGCCAGCTCTCTCCAATCTTAAATATTAATAGCTTTATCACCAGAAAGAGAAATAGTAATACGCCACACTCAAGCTTTGCTGAGCTGCAGCTAGAATGCAGCCATCACAAATTAAGACTGATGTTACAGTAATATGGTATATTATCATGGGTTGATAATCTGCAGACATTTGCTACCTAAAATACTTATTCCGTTATAAGAAACCTTAGATTAGCACAAGAAAAACATTATCACTATAGCAAAATTTATTTAAGTACAAACAATTAACAATCAGGTTTTGACACTAATAGAAGGGGATTACATGGTCCAGGTGCTCTTACTGACTAAAGACAGGCTTATTAATGTTCCATTTAATGGTACTGTTTGGCAAGCCTGTCGTAATTTTCATGCCACATGCTCACCTGCCAGCCATCCCAAGCCTGTGACACCAGGTCCTAAACACTAGAACGAAATCAACATTTGACCTTTAGCAAGTTAGCTCAGAATGTAAGTGTGTGTCCTAAAACTCACATAACTCCTCTTTTCTTGGCTGAAAACAGCAGGAAGGCCTAGAGCAAGCTACTACAGGTTAGAAGCACAAGGGAGGACCACAGAAGTATGCAATTTACAGAGTGTGATTTACTTGTGGCAAACATATCAACCATACAACATGCACAGCACACTATTTCAAGAAAAAATAAATTTTGTGTTTAATAATTAATCTTCTGAGGAAGAATGGAATTGAACGGGAAACCTTTCTTTCTAATTTTTAGAAAAATTAAATAGCCTGTTGTTTCACCTCAGTTGTTCTGCTGAAACAATGCTTTAAGTTTTGATGACAGATTTTTTTAAATTTTGCAGTGTTTTCACATGAGAAAAAAAATCAGTACAACTTACAAAGTCTTCAAGAAAGTAACCGCATACAAAATTGTCCCATGACAAATTTCTTTGCCTTTTTTTTTGCCTCTTCCTGTATAATTGGAGGCCTCTAACTCAGATGCTTACATCGGGAGTCTGCTTTCCCTGGACTCCCTCTATAGCCAGTGGAGGAAAAAAGGACCTCTAGAGAGCACTGCAACACATAAATTCTGAACTGTCTTTTGTAGTTCTCTCTCCCTTCTCTTTCAAATCTCTGCAGAGCCTTTGAATGTTTTCAGTTAACTAGGAAAAAAGGTAGACCAACGTTTTTTTTGTGAGACAGAAAATTTGCTCCCATTTGTTTAAAAAGATTAGGTGCCTATCTAGAGCTCCTGGAAACTAAATTCCTTCTCGTCCATAATACCATCAAGACCCTAGTGAGTGAGTTATCCTAGTAAGTACTCACCTAATAGGGCACTAATTTACACAACATTCAAACTTCCTATGTTCATATGAAATTTTATTGAAAAAAAACCTTTAAAATTAGAATAGTTTAGACAAAAGGACAAGCTTACTGGAAACAAAGAATAAATACCAGGGCTCATTTTTTACATTGTTAAAGTCGTCTTTATGCTTCTACTTGTAAGAGTTAAAATGCTGGGTTTATATTTTATGCCAGTATCTTTGCAACAAGCTGTGCTTTAGGAAGTATATTTTTGTTTTAATACCTGCTTTTTCAATGGTATCAAGCAGTATGATGCACAAGTCTTTTCATATAATAGTGTCCTGGTTTTACTTATTTTTCTAAGGGTTGCTCCAAAGCATTTTAGGGACTTCATAAAATCAAGGCCAAAAAATGCAATACGTACGAATTTATAGTATGTTCTTTTTTAAAGACCATGAAATTTTCTTCACTGTAAAATCATTACAGCTAGCACGACTCTTTAATTTTCGTTGCTTGCCCATGCACATTAGCCTTTAAAACAATTTGAGCGTACTTAAAGTTTCCTGTCCAAAAATCAAATTTCCCTTTCACCTTCTGTGCAAAAGCATAGAACTTTGTTATGTGTTAGCATCATTTATCCCCAACGCATTCTTGAATGTTTATATAAAGGTATCAATAGATACCACTTCTGTTTTGTTTTTAAAAGAAACAGCTAGCTTACAAATATAACTGACATTTTAAATACCTTGCGCTACAACACTGAGCAGCGTACTAGTTTAGCAAGCAAAATGGGACATGACACAAGCAAAGTAACTCTATTAAATGACAAAATATTTTCCATGTTCTTGTGCTCTGTAATTATTTTAAAAGACAGAGTGAATAGTATTTGCATTTCGTCTCCGTAATACAGGTCTGTACGTTGCAGCTGTCTAGATAACAAATGTGCATTCTGTAAAAAAGAAAAATAATTCAGTACACACAATAGTTTACTGCGAATAACCAGGAGTCAAATGTTAGGATAGAAAGCACTTAGGAAAATGGGGAAATAGTAAAAATAGCATCTTCTTGAAGGAAGAAGATGTAGCCCTAGCTAAATTATGTTGCCTGGTATGGTGCGGTAAAAGGCAAGCTTGCAAGCTTTTTTATGATTAATGGAATTCCAACGTTATGTAAATATGATCAGATTAGATTTAACATTTTATGCAACAAGCTATGCTTTAGGAATTGTTGTTTTGTTTTGATAGCTGCTTATTCAGTGTCAGAGAAAATAATATTATTATTATTGTTGACATAATAACATTCTTGGTTTAGTAACTTTATTAAAACTAGCTCCAAAGTAGAAGAGCTCATAAATACATAATTCAAATTAAATCAACCAAACATGTACAACTTTATAAATAGAACTTCTTTGTCGACTGGCAATTTAAGTTAATGACTCTTTTGTTCTGCTCAAAAAAAGACTGTTTTCTCACTTGCTAAATAGTTGTTAAATTGGTGAGACATACCCAGTAAATTGAAGTCCTACAGGACTAATGTTATTCTATTGGTCTTTTACTACTCAGGGTGAGGAAGGACCAGTGATAAATATATACAACTCAGTAACTTCACAGAAATACCAATTTAATCCATAATCTCTCTCCACTCATAATTTACATAGCATCTTATAGCAGCATTAATTTCTTTTTGCCAGGCCTTCCTTCACTAAGTCTGCTAATTTGATTGGTCACTCCAATTTCTCTTATTTGCTTTCCCTTTTTTACTGCCTTACAGTGATCTTTTCTTCACTTTCCAGTTCCTTCCCATTCCAGCCTATTATGACGACCCAGTTTAATTCTTAAATTTTTTTACTATAATATTACTTCCAGCTTTTTTTTCCAGATAGTGCTGTTCCCAGTCATCTGCCTGCTTCCTTTCTAGCCACCTTGTAGGAAGGAGATTTTACTTGTCCTAGACAAATACATTTTTTTCCTTCAAATGTCTTCTTTCTAGAGTAGCTCCTAGACTTCAGTGTGCAAAAAACTCTTCATGAAGAACCTATGTAAATGTTTCCAAAGTTGTGCTATGGAAATGTGATGCATCTTTCAAGACTTACTGAGAAAACATTTGATTTTAAATAATAATTGAGTAAGATGAAGGATCTAGAGACCAAGTCCTATGAGGAGCGGCTGAGGGAGCTGGCGTTCTTCAGCCTGCAGAAGAGGAGGCTGGGGGGAGACTTTATCGCTCTCTACAACTATCTGAAGGGAGGTTGTAGCAAGATGGGCGTCTGTCTCTTCTCCCAAGGAACAACTGATAGGACAAGATGAAATTGCCTGAAGTTGTGCCAGGGGGGGTTTAGATTGGTTCCTAGGAAAAATTTCTTCGCCAAAGGGTTGTCAAGCGTTGGAACAGGCTGCCCATGGAAGTGGATGAGTTGCCATCCCTGGAGGTCTTTAAAAGACGTGTTGATGTGGTGCTGAGGGACATGGTTTAGTGGTGGACTTAGTGGTGCTGGGTTTACAGTCGGTCTTGATGATCTTGAGGGACTTTTCCAACTTAAATGGTTGTGTTTCTATGTTCTTACGATTCTAAGTCTTTTTAACCCAGCTTACTCCATACTTCTATTGTAGTATAGCTCATGCCATGGAAACCCCTCTTGGGCTATGCTGCTGTTCCCAGTTCAGTCACTGGGCCATTACAAGGTGGCCAGACTGACACCCAATGTAGCAGTCAACTCGCAGGAGTGAACATACCATTCTTTTTCTTTCTCTATGGTAACATCTGCTTAGCTAGATGAAAAAGAAGCTGCATTTAATTGAACTAATTTGGATCTCACAGACAGGCCCTCATCTAACATCCCTTCTTTAATTAACATGTAAATCAAAGGGGGAGGAGGGGGGAAAAGACTGGAAGAAGCAGCTCCTTGCCATCAACTGCTGACACCCTTGAGTAATTCTCTTAAGTTTTTCCATCACCTGGGAAATTCCCATTAAGTAAGGCATTCAGGAAAAATGCAAGTTATAACAACAGCCACAACACAAATATTAAAAAGTACCCAGAAATAAAGTCTGTAGAACAGACACTGACACTATAGTCAAATCACAGTCCCATTTCCACCCCCCAATAGCTGCAGAATGTAGTTTCGCAGTTCTCTAGCGCTAATTAAAGGGTAGCCTTCCAAAAGACCTGAAACAGTTACCACTCAAGATGCTGATTCTCCAGGTGGTATAGTAAAGCAGATGTTACTCCCAGCAATAGGAGAGGCAAATAGAAAAAAGAAAAGCCGAATAAAATTGTGCTCCTGATATGTAATTCTACCTTCTATATATTTAGCTAAGTTTCATATTATAAGGGTAACTTAATGTTCATCCTTTGCAATAAAAAAGTGAAAGAATCCTGTAAGAGTTTAACTGAAGAGAACTATTCAAATTAATTTGGGGCGAGCTAAAAAACCCACCACAAACAAAAAACTCTGAACCTTTCCTACCAAACATTTTGTGGGATTTCACACAGACAGCAAATTTAGTTTGAAAATACACCAGTCCTTTGCAATACTTTTCCCAGGGAAAGCATTTGTCCATGCAAGTCAGTCCAAGTGAAAAGTCTTCAGGAAAAAAATGTATTTAAGTTTGAAAGAATTTGCAAAATGCCCACATTTTTAATATTTTTGCTGTAATTTCACTCGCTTCCTTTATCACATTCAAAATAACATTCATCAAGGAAGTTATTGTGGCAACATTGGCATCAGCTGTGAAATACTGATATCTTAATTGTACATGAGCTTTTAAAAACATTCTTCCTGCCTGAAACAATTTAGGGGCTTGTTAAATAGAGATTAGAAAGGGAAGGATAATCTTGTACTTCAGAATTCATCCTTTCCTGTAAAATTTCGAAGTTCTTTTCCTGGAACTGCCCCAGGCTTTATTTGTGGTCCTGGAAAAGTCAGTCTTCATCACCCATGAAAATATATTTTGTTCCCTCTGTCTCCTTCAGAGGTAACATCCCTCTCAATTTTAAACTTGTTGGGGTATAATTTGCCAATCATTATACAGTGCTTATAATTATGGGAACTTCATATTACTTGGGACGTCTAAGTGCTATTATAGGGTAAATAATAATAACCACCATAAAAATAATTGACACGAAATACATTAGCAGATGGTACAACTTTCATAGCCTGGGAAGCAGGCAGGCAGCTTCACCTGGCTCTCAGGTACCTGCAGCGACAACAGTTTTTAAACTTCCAATGGAAGAAGATTGCTCATTCTTCCTCTTCTGCCTACAATTTGGTGCCTTGCAGGTTAAAGTGTCTCATGTGTGTTTTTAAAATCCATACCCAGTTTAAGTATTAAAAGAAAATAAATGGGCATAGGCAGGCAGCACTTGGATACAAAATGAGTGAAACTGCATCATGAGACATCGCTGTATTATTTAGCAGGCCAGCTACTTAGCTGATATTAATTGGGGAGTTGCAGTGATTTGGACAGAGTACTGCCATACATACATGATGCGAATTTGCCTCAGTAATTTCTGCTCACAAATCCGGATTTATTTTAAGACTAAATTTTTTTTTTTTAAAATCCTTTTCACATCTACTGACAACCTTCATTATTAGTTGCTAACTTGCTTGGGTTTGTTGATCTGTGAGTCTCATTTGAATACATTCATTATTATAATGCCAGAAGAAACAAAATTAAACTTAATTAGAGGTCACATCACCTCCAGCTCAAGTTAATTAAAAGCCTAATCAAACCTTTTGGGAAACAGTAGCCTGTCAGTGAAAAAATAAGGGAATAAAGCACACTATACCCACACTAAGGACAGTAATCTGTCTGATTGCCTTTTATTTTAAAATAACCCCCCCATTTTACACAAAAAAGAAATACATAGTATAGCATATATATCCTCATATAATGCTCATACTAAATAAAAGAGTTTGTCAGTTTTCCTTCGGTCTAATAAGCAGTGCATATTGCAGGAAGAAATGCATGAATTATAGCGCATGTCTTTATGCTTCCTAGCACATGGGTGCCAACTAAAAATAATTAGCTATTACAAGGTCAACTTTCCAACTTAACTGCATTTGAGAGAAGTATTCAAACCAGCTGGAGGTCTAACATAACTAAATCTCAAATTAATAAAGATGAGCTAGGAAGAAGTGGTAGAGTGCATAATTTGACTGTGCGTGTCAGGACACCTGTGTTCTCAAATCGCGCCGACCTGCTGTGCGACCCAGGAAAGCCAGTGCCTCACCTGGGTATTGGTTCTGTCTATTTAAATCATCCATTCTTTGACCCAAGGCATATCTCTTCCTCAAGTGAGTGTGTAGTTAGGGTGCCGATGCCAATTTTGTTCTTTCAGTGCTATCATCATCAAGCTTCAGCTTAATATCATCCATAGGTACAAGGAGGACAAAGGTTTGTGCAAGCGAATGATGTTCCTGTAATGATAAAATGCTCACATAGAATAATATTTACACTGCAGATATAATGTAATTTCCTTCTGGTCACAAAATGTGTTGTTTCAGACAATCTTTAGTTCTCAGTAATACATTCTCTTCAATTACTGCTATATTGTCAATTAACAGATTGCTACTCGCTGCTTCTGAAGATAGTTTGCAACTTCAGTCACAGTCAGCAGTACTTAGAAATTAAAGTTATTCTCTCGCTCCATGATATTCTCAATCTTTTGAGCAGATGGTAATCCCTGCTCATTTCGGGCAGTCTGCTTTCATTCTTACTGGTAAGGATTTTATAGAACAAAGGGATTCCTTTTTTAACCATAAAGCCATCAACTCAGTAAAGCCTCGATCTTAAAAGGTGACAACTGCACCCTTGTGAAGCCCCACTCACTGCAGTGAGTTAGTGTGCTCAGATTGTCTATTGAGGATCAGAGTCTCAGACCACATTCATCATCATGTGTGTGAGGAATACTCAGGAATACAGGAATATTTGCCTGTATTTCTGGAAGGAAGCACTTCTCATTGTGAGTTAGCCTGGCATAATTGGCCTGAAAACAATGTCTTTAGAAATAGCTATTGTAAATACACAGAACTAAGACTGTGTTGGGACCGTGTTAGCTAGATCTGCTCTTTGCAAGCAGCCAAATATACTTTTTTTGTTTTGCTAGAGTTTGTTACGCTATCTTGTTTTGACCTCGAGTGAGACAACTTACTGGGGCAACCTCATATTACTTAATGAGGAAAAAATTAAATACATCATGTATCATGTTACAGATGTGCAAAATTATGTAATCAACTTCTAAGATTAAAAAAATACAAGTCATATTAATAGTTCAAAATAAGATTATTGTTCTCTATCAGTGATAAAAGAACCTAGAGTCCTTAGAGAATTCTCATTATAGAGTTAGATGAAGTGCATTAAGTGTCATTTTAACAACAAAAGAAAGGTTAGAAGCTCAGATACTTTGCTGCCTGGCACTGGGATAGAAACATAGACAGCCAGAGCCCAGTTCTCACCAGCCAAAGACACTTTTTTAAAGTAGGAGGTTTTCAGTAAAAATCCAGGAGACTATGGTATCAGTTGATTCAAGTTAGAACTTAATTTCAGATGAGAGATTTGGCCGATATTTGTGTCCATTCTCATTCTGTCCTAATGGGCTTATTTATCAGTAGTTGTATCACCAAGGTTTTCTCTCCTACATAGGATTAATCATTTTAACGGGAAAGCGGAATACATAGACTTATGTGGGACGATACTACTAACTACCCAAAAAACATTAGATATCAGTATGAAATTATTTATTCAGTCAGCCTCTGAATTAGTGGTTAACTGTATGTGGCTAACTATTTGCTTTTTGAAACAGGCAGAATAAAATTAGTTATTCCCATGCAATTCAGAGTAATATCATCATCTTCAGCAGATCTTAACTAGATTTATTCAGCTGTAACCGAGATCAGAAAAGGTTGAGTTGTCTTTAGGGACAGATCAAAGGGAAAATTTTCTGGAAAACATATTTAAGATATTAAGATTGTTCTTAATGATGAGCTTGAGCCTATGTCCTAGCCCTAACTCTGTACCTAAGTAACAAAAGTTTTACTGAATGCCTTTTTTTCTCCAGTGCATCTTACAGTATTGAATCCAGTCCAGTGTTCCCATACAAAGTTTTTGAATTCAGCATGCTTCATTTCTCTCTCTCCATAAGCAACGCACAGAGAGCAAACCACATCTTTTTTGTGCCTCAGCTCAAGCTCTGCCTTACAAAGATTAGAAAGCGTGGAACAATTAAGTCATGGGAAGGAACACAGCAGCATTAAATAATAATAGCTGCCTTTAGTATAAAACAGCCCAGAAGATGTCACGAGAACTTAGTAGCAGCCATCACTGCTGTAAGGAATCTACAAAGACATTTCTCACATGCGAGGTCTAATGAGGAAACGTTTCAGTAGCAGATTCAGAAAATTATTATGGCCAGTTGTTTCATATTACTAACAGCCTCATACAGCAGCTTCTCCCATCAGGAGCCCACAGCTGAGATTTATAAAAGAGAATTATTTATTTTTCAGTAACAATTGTTTATTGGACTTGAAAAGAAGTCCTGAACAAAAAGCACCCAACAAGAAACCTGGGATACTCAACATATGTTAATTATCTGTATTTCTTTGTTGCGTATTTTCTGAGTCTAGCAAGAACCTGTCAATTTTAAGCCCAACTGCTTCCTTGGGCATTATAAATAATATTCAATATTAGTACGAAAAACTCAAATTGTGTCAAGCTAACAGTTTGGTATCATCCCTGTTCTGTACTGGATGAGCTAGAATTCATAAAAATCAGATCCAAACCAGTGTACTTTTGACAGTTTTGCTGCTTGTCCTTACCCTTATTTCTTCCTCTTGCAGAATGATTAGCTGTTTAAGCTGAGCTGAGCAGGTGGTTTTCATCAAAACAACTTTTTGTGACAAGCTTTCAGAAATCATGTGTTGAGTTCAGTGTTGATTTAAAAGGAAAATCCAAAGAAAAAAATTCATAACATTTAATTTTGAAATAAAAATCCCTGGACTTGAAGTCCCCTGTAAAACTATTCTCTAGTAATGTTCTTTGTATCTGTTTTGATTTGCTCTTTACATAATTGCATGGTATATAGAATATTGTTACTACTGCTGAGAACTCCCACTTAATGCTAACTGAAAGGCATTATCTACTTAGATGAAAATATGTTTCCTATTTGTGGACCAAATGAAACCACAAGCACAGATGCATTTTCTTGGATTGTCCCAGAGTAGTCATTTTCTTTACTTATACATTTGAAGCATATTGCTTTACCTAAGCAGAGTAAAAATAGCGTAACATGGAAAAGCGGAAAGCAGATCAGGAATAAATTGCTAATATTGGATATGTCAGCATTTCATTTTAGTATTGTCTTTCTCTCATGACGTATTTTCAGAGAGGAAATATTAGAAAACATGCACAAATTTGTTCTCTCGCCTGCTGTCGTTTTCTCATAAATGTTATTCTCATTTTCAGAGCCAAGTGGAAGTATCTAAAATGGCATACAGATGTTTACATCTGAACGAATGTTTAATACATATGAACATTCCGGTTGCAAATCAGGGCTGAAATATAGATTTATTATGTCTGGAACTCAGTTGGTTTTGGAAGCATTTTCGTACCATTTTCCTTCTTCTCATGATAGTTCCCATCCAGCCAAACAAAATACATTGTGTGTTATTCAATAAAAATACATATATGCTTAGATTTGTGAAGGCAGGCACAAATTTCTTAATCACATGCAGGAATTCAGATGGTTTTTCATCAGGGAAGAATGAAAGAAAATCCAGGAGAATGTTGCTTCCATTTTTAAAAATGCCACCAAAGTCTACCATAAATTGTCTCATAATTTTAATGGCTGCAGAATCAGGCTTTTAAGCAAGAATAATTGAGGAAATTGTAATTTCCCAAAGATTAATGTCCACCTTTAAGAGTGAATTAGAGACACTTAACAACAGTGAACTTCTTATCCAGAAAATATAAATATAAAGCACTACTTTTAAAATTCATGAATGTCTATGAACATTTATTAATCCCTCTCTGCTAGACAAATAATCCACTAGATGCCTGTTATGGACAGCTTCACAGGATGCAAAAACATTTATAGAATAATAAAATCTTGCACACGAGCAAAATATTTTTCTTGCTCTGTCCCTGTGTCTTCCTTACAATTTACGATATACAGTCAGCAAGAAAAGAAATGAAAAGAGCAGGTGAAGGCTGACACACTAGAAGGCACTGGAGCAGAAGTGGTAGGAAAATGCTGAGGTTGCTCAGGGTTTAAGTAGCTCTGTGTAGCCTAAGAGTGTCTGACTGTGAGACCTAAGCCCCACTCAGCCTGAATTCTTTGTCTGGTGAAAAAGAAAGCCCGACTTGCAAAAGGAAGTCTCCCCTAGCAAATATTATGGAATTTGGAGTATATGTTTATGGTTAATACTTTGGTGATAAGCAAGAGAGACTGAACGACTGAATTTGTGACCAAGGGTCATAAATGTGGGGAAGCCAATATCTAGGAATGCTAAAAGACTGGAAAAAAAAAAAAACCCAGCACCAAAACAAAGTAGCTAGAAGTGATGGATGTCAGGAAAGAAAGAAATATGTCATGAAAGGAAAACAGATATATGGAGATTAAAAAGAAGGTACATTGAAAAGAGAAAGATGAAGAGGAAGTAAAAATCAATGAGGATAAAATATACATGAAGTGAATCATAACAGGATGCTTGTATTTTGTCAGATGGATTCATCAATCTATAGAAAGAAATAAAAATGTAAAGCAGTGGAATAAAGAACCAGCAAAGCTGGGCTAGGAATACACGGGAGTCTCCCTGGGGCAGCACAATGCCTGAGGCTTCCCTTAGCTCCACTGCTGCGGGCTCTGGAGTTTTAGTTTCTTCCATTCAGAATAGGGGAGTTTTCACACAGTTTGTAATCTCTGTAAACGTAAAAGGTAAAGATGGGCCCTGCCCATAAAAACTGAATTCTGAGAAATTTGGAACCTGAGAAGACAAACATGGTGCGCTGTTATGTTCCTGTTGAGGAATAACCCAGTATTCCTAATGGAAGCAGTTTTAAGCTTTGATGTTAAAGTCTGCATCCCTATCCACTTCTAACTTCCAGTCCATCAAATGCAACACAAGGAATAACAGAGCGTCTCCAGTCGTAGCTGGTTCATGAAACTCTTATTGAAATGAAACAAAGCTGGTTCTGCACATTTCCAGTGGATAATATTTTGCTTACGTTTCCTAAATCCAGTAGAAATAAGACTTAGTGACAACAGAAGTTGAATTATGGAGTATTTTCTTATAGGCATAACTTAAATTTTGCTCCAAATAGTACTGTATCTACGATACTTATTCTAATAGGCTTGGCTACTAGCTTCCTCTGTCCTAATCACATTTCCAAGAAGTCTGAAATATCAGTGACTTTTCCCATTCATGCCTCAATTTTACTTCTCAGTTGCTGCCAGAACAGCTTCAGTTTTGGATTACTAATAGAGTTATAGAATTTCCTAAAAGTGAATTTTTTTTTTTTTAATTCTTGCAAACACTGCTTACAACTGAGTGCATGAAGTTCTGGTTTTACTTTGCCAGTGCCCATGTGCCTATTATTCATCTTCTTTGGTATACAGAAACATAGGCTTTTTAGCACCTTTCTCATACTTTTAAATTTGGGCAAACCAAACTGAAGCCAAAACTGGAGTTTGAGTTATTTCAAGGACGGTAGGAGATGAAGACAGAGTGAAGGTAGATTGAAGAAAGATCATGGCAGGAGGCTTGTTGAGCACAGTAATAAACAATCCATACCATCTTCTCTTTCACCTTAATGCATGCAGCTATGCGCAATGAAATACATATGGACATGTACCTTAGTGTTACTGAAGCAGCACATACTGTTAGAGGAAATCTGGTATATTGGTTCATCAAATAGAAGTGGTTGCAGTTAGTTTACTTTTTAAAACATGTCTATTACGGGCAAAGTTCTGAAAATAATGAGAAACACATGCAAGAAAATACTGAAGAAAGTGGTAATTTTATAGCTTGTATTTGTTAAGAGCAATTGAGGTGGTAGGTAATATCATTATTTATTTAAAAGCTAAAATAAAGATAAATGACAAACTCAGAGGAAGCTGATAAGTCAGGCCCAACTACTAACTTTTGTTTATTACTGAGGAAATGATCTGATATCTGACATTCTGTCAGAGCACAGAAAATAAGAAATGCGATATTATTAACTTCCTGAAAAAGCAAAAGACAATAGCAATTCACACAGACCTCGGTACTCAAGCCATTTCTAATTCATTGCTGTGTTTTGGAAGGGGATTTGAGATGTAGTTCTGCAAACTGTAGCAAAAATGCACTTCTTAAGTGTTGGAAAACAATTTTTTCTAGTAATGTGGCCAAAATGTGCCTGTTTTTTTGGTTACCAAATGAAGACTGAAAGATTTGTGGCTCCTGAGTCTATAAATTAGAAGTCTGAGAGGTTACAATAAAAAAACTTGAAATTATAAAAGATTGTTTGGGAGAGGAGAGGTTTAAAACATTCTTTGTAATCATAAAGAGATAGAAAAATAATCAATGGGCTTAGAAAAATTAGCCAAGAACATTTAGATTAATAATTTAATTCTAATTGTAAGAATGATGAGGCACTGGAACAGATAGCTGTGAAGTTACCAAGATTTCACACTTTCCCTGTTCAAACAGCTGCCAGGAATGAGGTGCCTACAGTCTTCTTGCTTTGGAGCAGAAGAAATAAAAGTCCTTCCCAGCACTATTTGCTACAGGTTCTATGAGCTGGAAACAGACACTGATGCTACCCATCCTACAGATGCTTTACTGGCTGCCTTCCAGATCAAGGACCTGCTTAGGGGCGCGTGACTTAGCTTAGGCGGAACAGTTTTCTCCCTACTGAAAGAACATTTTGAGGCAGATTCTTTTATAACAGGTATGTAGGCAGCAAATCTTTAATTGTTCTTATGCGTGTATTTCCGTTCGGTGCTCCGCACTGGAACGCTGAAATGCAAGGCAAATTCTGCTTCAGATATTGAAGTCAATCTGTTAAGCAATTCATGCATCTGGGATTTTAAGTATCAGCACCTATTCCAGGGAAACAAGGCATTCTTTTTTGTTATATTGTTTTTATCAGTGATGGAAAAAAAGGTCAAGGATTCCCCATCCTCTTCCCTCTACCTCCCTTAAAGCCTAGTCTTTATTTCTCGTAAGATCCCTTCCTTTCTTGAGTTTCATCATTTTCATTGCTAAGCATAGTTTCACAAGGTCATTTCCAAAACAATTCGTAACTCCACAGCATATAGTGTAGATATTAACTTCATGCTTGATTCCACATAGGCTTTATTTAAGCTTTCTGTCTAAAACTTTTAAAAATCTGATTTAGGGTGAAATTGCAAATAAACTTTCGGAACTACCTGATTTATATCGGAGACTGGTCGATAATCTTAAGAAATGTGCTTGATGCACTATTTAGGGAAGTTTAAAGGCTGTTTGAATCACTGCTTAAAAAAATGGCGTAAGCTTAACAGAACAATAAAATAAATGGGCTGTGAAAGCTTCGCTAAGTTTAACAGAACTGCTCAGTAGAAAATGAAGGAGTCTTAAACATAAGGATTTGTTTCTTCTGTCACGATGATATTTCTGTTTTATAATTTATACAAAAAAGGGTTATCTTTTTTTTTTTCAAATATGAATATCTGCTTCAGTACGTTAACATTTCTTAGGAGCCTATAGAGTTTTGTTCCTTTCTCACACTCATTCCACTATCCTGGGATCAAAAGTACTCCTGATACCCTCTATTGCTTTGTTTTAATGCGAGGGGCGGGAAAAGGGGAATAAATCTCTGTGCCAAAAGATTATAAGAAGTCAAAAAATGTTTAAAAGTAAATTCTGCATCTGTTGTCATTCGAGATTTTCCCATTGTGTTTGTGTCTTCAGAGCAGCTGTTTAGCCCTCTGCATTTTCTTACACACTTTCATTTAAGTATATGGGTCTCTTTTCATTAAATATTATTGTCAAAATTACACATCTGTAATCCCAGTTTCCAAAATTGCAAAGTTATTTCTATTTGAATAGCTTACCGCTGCAATGGCCTCAGAAAAATTAGCCAAGAACATTTAGATTAATAATTTAATTCTAATTGTAAGAATGATGAGGCACTGGAACAGATACGTGTGAAGTAGTCAAGTACAAGTAGCATGCAAGAGTCTATGAAACTGGTTCTTGACCTGTACACTGATTAGAAGTTTACCACAAACTTTAGGAAAACCGATATTTTCACTGTTTTGCATATTTCTCAAGCAATATCTCATGGAGATCTCATGTTTTCTTGATTATTATTGTTCTGTGTACTTCAATATTAATGTTAATACCTTTCTTGGAAACGTTCTAATGCGTGGAAGGTACTTTTTCAGATTGCATCTCGTAACAAAATCATTTTTGAGGCAGTACTTTGATTGAGCAGCTCATAAACTCTTTATTCTTTGATGGGTGCTTGTGCTCTATGCCTTGATGCTGAGGCTCCCTAAATAAGTGAATTGCTCAAATAAAGTGGAAAAACCCAGAAATCGTAGGTGAGATTTTCAGCCATGTCCTGTTCCTTTAATGACTGTTGGCAAAGTATTAGAAGAATAATGACTTCTGCATTGATGGTATGATAGAAATAGAAAATCTCCTGTTCCAGGAGAGCGGAGATTCCCAGATGCAGACACTGATATGTCTGCCCTTTATTGATCATTTTACTTCTCTCTTCAGGAATAGGTTGTGTGTTTCCATACTAACAAATAGGGATACTAATTATTCATATGCGCATTTGTCTACTGCAGCTGGAGTGTAGTGCTTCATCCACATGCATACTTGAACGCTAATCTCAATGCCTGAATCTGCTGTGGGATATTGAATCAGAACTTACAGAAAATATAAGCTATTTTATACCAATTAATGTATTATGTAAAACTTCACACTCTCTGACTTAACATGCTTAAAGCAGCATTTCTGAAATTGTGGGCTGAGACTGTTGTGAGGTTGGAAGGTGTTAAACATCTGCAACTGGCGATAGTTCACTTGCCCTAAGGTTGAGAATGGAAAATTACTGGCTGAATGTGTTTTTTCTAGTCAGGAAACTGCTAATTACCTCTTAATTGCCAACAGGAGATCATTTCCTCCAGGATAAGTGAACAGCCATTTGTGACCAGTAATAATCAGGTTTCACTTCCTTGTCTAAATGAATGCAGGCGATTCCCACTTCAAGGTCGTACTTGAAAGTTCAAAAGGAACTGACCTAGCTACTTGGAATAACTTCACACTTCAGTTATTTTAGTGGTTGCCAAGGCATTGCCAGTACACTCACTTCATCATATGGATCATATTCATTAATGCAGGCCTAAAGCTAAATAAATATGGAACTCAGCTTTGACTCCTTCGGGGAGGTGAAGGTTTCATCCTGTAGAATAACATTTGTTGTTTTCTCGTGACTTATGTACAACTCATACCGATCTGACAATATTTTTCTACCAAAAAAGGTCAGTCTCCATGTATTTCAGAACTGGAAAGAATAAATAAGAGATACGAAGGGAGAATACTAAATATGAATTTGTAAAAGCTCTGTCTGAATTGCTGCTTCCTATTTATATTCTCCCTTTTCCATTTTCCATCATAAGGAAGCATTACACTCCAATTTGTGTGGCCAAAAGGGATCAAAGCGTATATAGAGCCAAGAATTTATCATTAGCCCAATTAAAATCTTTACAATCTAATCAAAATCCAAGAGCAAAATATTACTAGTTCAATTACAATAATATTAACACTCACAATCCAAATTAATATCAAAAAGCCTCATTAATAATACCCTTAAAATTACTACAGAAGAAAACTTACTAGTGGCTACCCTTTTTCTCTGTTGTTAACACTCACCCTTCCAACATCCCTCTGGCGTGTAAGGTCAACAGCACCAGCCATGCTCCGACAGAGAGGGAGCAAAAATTCACAGCAGGTTATCAGCATTGTAAAGTCTTCACAAGGAGCACACAGTGCAAATAACAACCAACCCCTTCCCCCAGACACAAGTTCTACGTCCATTTTTATAGAGTCTGAATCACATTCTGCTCCCCCCTCAGTCATGCCCTGTAAAGCTTGGGAGAGCCTCCCCTAGCCCCACAGCCCCCAGCAGCTGCAGCTCGGGGCACATCAGGTCTTCCCAAAACAAAGCCCAAACATGCAAGGAATGAGCAATGGATGGCCTTGGTGTTGAGTGACAGCGTGGCTCAGGCCACAGCAAGACCAGGCAAGTTCTTGAGATCCTGCCCTGTCAGGCCAGTAGAGAGCCTGGGACCTTCTTCTAGTACAGACAAAAGCGTTACTAGCTTAAGAAAAGCTACAGAGGAAGGGCTGAGATACTGAATTTGGTCTTAGGTTTCTTTCTGCTGAAACATGAATGAAACTACTATAATACATGTGGGAATCTTTGCGTTGGTTTATTTGGATCATGAGAAACCGGGAGGTCAAAACATTGCCTTAATTACAGTCTCTTTCTAATTCTTGTAATTTTAAAATGAAAAAGATAGTATTATTTTACATAATGGTATGCAGCAAAGTCTGTGTTTGAACAATAGCTACAGCTAAATGCCTTAATGTTTCCCCAGATGACTAGTTTCAGCTATGGCACTTTACTCTCTCTTCCACATACGTATTTATATCCACATTCTCAATGGGTACATAGTGCTCATCCTGTAAAAAGAGTTTAATTACTCTGTTGGTTTTTTTTAGAACACTAGAAATTAATGAAGATAAAAAGGGATATGTATGAAATGCAATTTTTAATATTATCAGTAACGTCTTTATGTACCTATTAAGACATGTATCTCTACTATTGAAGATTTGCTTCAAAAAAAGTTAAAAGCACATCATAGCCGTATGTCCTCAGTGCGTGTGCAGTGAAGGATGGTGAACATGCATTGTTGAAGCAGCTTGAATTCCTTCTAGTATTTTAAATCCTATCTGACTATGAATTCACTTAACTACGCTCCGTAAATATTGTTGCTTATTCACCAAAAACTTCGAAGAAAAAATTCCCACCATTATTGAAAGGGCTTTGCAGCTTATATCAAGTCAAGGTTCAGTGAGTTGATATGAGTTGATATCGTTGAGGAGACTGGTTCAGTTCTTTTTTTTGCCTTTTTGATATGTATTACATTTATTATAAGGGTAACAGAAGGGTGGCAGGTCCCAGTTTCAGGGAATCTGATCAGGTGAATGTTCAATTGAACCTCAAAAAGAGGAATGAAATAGAAGAAACCAATTGAGAGACTGAAATGTTTTAAAAGGTTTAGAAAATGTATTTCTTTAGTGACACTGAATTAGAGAATTTTAAAGCTCAAATTAGCTGTCTGATCACCGTCATTGATACTACATTTTAGCAAATGTTTTTGATCAGAATAATAACATTTTTATTTTCACAAATGCATTTTGGTTAAACCAATCATTTGGATACGTACACACGATTCAAAATAGGAGTCAGTTTTTTTCCATTTCCCAGTTCACATTAAAATATTACATAGTGTTGCCTCCTAAGTCCTCTGTCGATTTTACTTTCGTGTACAACTTCCATGCCTCTGGGAAGTAGGCGGCTAAAATCTCATTGGTGTTAGGAGAACAACAAAGGCAACGCATCTCTAGATAAGCACTATTTGGAGTTTTGTTTATATACCTTGCAATATCTATATATGAAAATCCGTGATCTGTAAAATCCTTGTCCTTGAGGGTTTTAAGTATAGTTATTACGTTGCCAGTAATCTGCTTCCATCCATAGCTGTAAAACTATTTCAGAATGACCGGTGATTTCAGGATTGTTATATATACACTTGAGCTTGCAAATGAAAATTGCAGAATTTTCATGACTTTCACCTGAAGGAGTTTTCTGGGCTTCTCTTCACAAGTCTGAAGTCATCTTGATGTGTGACATGTATGAATCAGGGATTTGTTCTAAGCAAAGTGTTTCAATGCTGGCATATCTTCAGGTCTCAGGTTATCAAACATGACAAGCAAATAGGAGTCAAGCTTAATTTATAGGAATATGGCAGGCATTAAAAAAAAATAAATAAAAAATTCAAGGCATCTGACAGAATTCTGTTGCACCAGCATAGAGCCAGTGTGTCAGCCTAAACACAAAATTCTGCGTTTTAGAAATATCTTCTGTGAATACATAAGAAATAAAAACATTGTAAAAGAATATTCAAAAGTATTTTTAAGCTGTAAAATTTTGTTACTGACATCCTGATCTAATAGTTTGCTTTAACCGTGGCATCCTTCTTGTCAAAATTGTTGTGCCATTAGTTCGTGAGCTGCTGTGGAGCAGTGAATTTCTGACTACTAACTTTTTTTTTCCTAACTTATTGCTGAATAACTAATTTATTATAATTTAATAATGTAAATTAGCATAACCTCTAACATTTATGAGAATCTCAGACAAGTATTAGTTCTGATGTCATTTAAATTTTATTCATCTTATCTGCCCCGTACTCATCTTGTAAGTATCCACAAAATCCATGTAGATATTCTGCAGAGAAAATTCATCCATTGGTCAAAACCTCCACCAAATACTTTATTCGTTGTTAAAACCAGGCAGCAGCAGAACAGAAGAAGGGAGAAGGCTTCAAAAGTTTTTTGTAGTTAACTTGGGTCTTATTTCTAGCAGGCATAAATCTGTTCCCTGCAGTGTGTAACAGGTTTGAAGGAGTAGAAGCTTGTTGGAATACAGTGGAACGCAGTAAACAATCTTCAAATACTAGTAAGTTAGTAAAGATAAACTTCCAGTAATATAAGTATTGTCACAAGTTAAAAACTACTTTTATAAATTCAGTTTGTGACCGCATAGTGCTTTGTCATCATGAGACAGCATATTGCCACATAGGCACTGGCTTTGCATCTTAAAAGTAGCTGTATTAGCATGCTCTGCTCAGCAGGGAATGGTATTTTGGTGCAAAACCATGGCAAAGTCTGAAGCTAAGTCAGCAAGTGTCATGATGTAATACAGAGTAAAGTTACCCTCAGCAGCCCCAAGAGAGGGTAAACTTGTTCTCTTGATTCTGATTTGAACTGAAACATGACAAAACCTACTCTAGTCCGTGCAGGCAAAAGGACTAAAACACTCGCACAGTCCACACACGGAGCACGCCAAAAGCAGGTACTAAGAGCTGAAAGTTAGTTATTTAATTCATTTTCACACAGCACGTCTTATTTTTTGAATGTTACAATATGACATTATCTGCTCAAAAGCTGTTGGGAAAAATGAGTTGTCAGCTACGATATATTTGACTTAGCTTTCATAACTTATATTTTAAAACAATAATAGCTATGCATGTTATTGTTACAAATGCATAATGTATGCACACCAGATGGCAATTTGGAAATAGATGCATGAGCTGAGGATATATGTAATACTTTGCTCACAGCACACCTTGAATTCAAGGACCATTTCAAAGAACACACGGATTATTTTTTTTCTTTCCTTATAATGAAACACATTTTTTCAATAAAGGTGTTTTCTATTAAGATTAATAAACTAGGATTGGAGCAACACGTCTCTCAAACGATACGATGCTCTGGTTTGTTCTCTTTCCGCTACTATATTAAAGCATTAATATTAAAAGCTAAAATAGCTTGTGGTTTAGAGTGGTTATGAAAAAAATCACAGATAAAACGTCTGAAATAACTGTAAGAACATAAATACTTTATATTTTTATCAGTAATAATGTACTTCCATTATAAGACAGGCAAAAGATCCTTTGCATTTAAATTTTAAATTACTCTCTAAAAACTTCTAAAAAATTGTATTTTTAGTTTAGCAAAAGGGGATTACATATTTATAAAGCATTCCCTGCTTATATTTCCTGAAAAGATGTTCCCAAAAGATCTAATGGGAATGCAATCGGGATGACAGATCCATCAAAAGAGTTTGATGTTCCACAATAGAACTCCCTCACACTTCAATTTTTCTACTTACACGTCTTAAAAAAAATGTTTAAGACCTTACAAACTAGTGATTTGGTTTTTAATATAAAGTGTGGAGTATCTTCATTATTTAAATCCCAGGATATGTATAATGCTTCATTGTCTTCTGTCTCTCACAATGTCAGTTGTTCGTATTGGGCTGTGTAAATGATCCAAGCTTGAAAATGCAAGGTTTGATGTGCTATTTCAGCTGTATTGCACCCATTTAAAAATCCCAACTGAAGTTGGGAAGAGGGAAGACCTGGGTCTTTGCATGTCTGGAGCAGAATTTGAGAACTGAAAACCCTCCCTTCCTCCCACCCAGCCCTGATTTGAACAAGTAGCTCACGAGCCTCAAGAGCATCACACCAGAGAAAACACTGGACAAAGGGAATGGCCATGTAACACCACACAACAGCACAGCAGCCTTCTGTGCCCTCATCTCCCTGTTCACGGGATTACTTTTTCTTCTTCATTTGTCAGAATTTCTGTTCTGTCATATATTTGACCCGGAAGAATATCTGCTCTGGCACATTATGGAAGATAGTGGTGTGTTGGTTTTACCTTCTTCACAGTAAGTGGGAGATGTCAGTGGCGAATACTCTAGCTGTCTACTTTGTCTGCTTTTGGTGTGGCACTTGAGCAAAATAAGCAATGTATTGAGCAGTCGTGTTTACTCCTGAGGCCCGTGTAGTGGCCAGTTGTCATCTGAAGCTCTCTTCTTGTTGTAGTACAGTGAGAAAGACACCTTGCATTTAAACACTTAAAGTAAAGGAGACTATAGAGCTATTTCAGAAAGAAGTAGCGGAAGAAGGAGCATCTTTCTGTTGAGGACTGCGCTTTTTTGTCTTGGTCATTTTCTTGGAACTGACTTTGGGCATACCTGCTGATCTCAGTTCTGTAATCAACTACCTTGTAAAACTCGTCTCTTCTGCTACAACAAAATCTCTTAGACTGTTGGTTATTTGAGGTAGTGGTTATTCCAATTAAAAGAAGTAATTAAGATTTATTATTGTTTATGGATACCAAAATCCCCTTGAGGGTAATTGAGATCTAGCTCACCAAAATTACTTAGAGCCTGTATTCCAGTGTATAATCCTACAAGAGCAGTAGCCTCATCTGCAGCACATAATTCAGTTGTATGGAAGCTGTACGAGCGAGAAGCCTTTCCCATTCACCAAGGCAATTTCTTTTGCAGCGTATGGTATGAAGTGCAGTTTTGCTTCTATATATAGCAATTGGATTATGATATATGCATGTCTTGCATGAAACACATTTGTAATTAACTGAAACCATCTTGATGAATAAAGCAAACCCATCTACTATTGGTCTTTTTCTACTGGTGAAGTTTTCTTCATTGCATTCCAGCCCCTGCATTCAGACTCTACTTCAATAAACGGCAAGACAACCCTGTAAAAGAAATAGAAGTAAATTACTGGTTTTTTCTCTAAAGTATATCTGCTGCCATCTGTTGACTTCTGAAGTACTTTCTAGTCTTAAATAAAATGCAATCAGATTATCAGATGTCATACATACAATTGAACCTCTTAACAGCTCTTTAAGATATTGCCAATTAGCCACTTGAAACTGAGCCATATGTTTCCATTTTGTAATAAAAAAGACACACAGAAAAGGCTAGAATCTGTGAAAACTCACTGCGGAATAGTGTTCACAGGGAGATACTGAGTATTTCGATGTAAGATGGGTGGAATAATAGTCTATGGGAATGCGGGGTCAAAATTTGCAGCTGGGTTTAGTTTGATTGTGGGAAGAGTGGTGGGTTTGCGCTTCCTTATGTAAATATACAGGATTCATTTACAAATTCAAATGAGAAAAAAACTAGTTTGAGAGGGTGTAGAACACTACAACAAAGTAACTCTATGGCTGTTCTGCATAAATTCTGCTTGTTGTGCTACATGAACAACATGGCCTGCTTCCAGTTTTTCTCCCTTAGTACTGTATGTAGAAATCTGTGAGTCTTATTAAGGGAAAGAGGCCTTTTTTCCCTCATGTTTACAGCAGCATCCACAAGTGGAAGTTATTGGCATGTATATAGAATTTTTAAGATGTTATGTGTGTTGCAATTGATTTGAAATTAATTAATAAAATGTGGTTTGTTCTAAAATTGTATTTTTGAGGACAATCCCCTATACATTTCTAACTAATGCAATCATGGCACGTTGTGCAGTATCTAAAGGCATTAAGCTATATTTCGTATTAATTTTTCATAAGGTCTACTATACTCATCTGTGATAAACTCCTTCATCCAACAGCTTTCTCTCTATCCTTTTCCTAATCAGTTTGTTAGACGAAATATATGCCTTAGTGTGATGAAATTCTGCACTCTTAAGTGCATTTTTCCTATCTGAAATGTGTATTTTGTTCTGATTTCTTCTATTTTGAGCATCGCCAGGAGAATGCTTTGATCCTCACTGCTAATACAGGAATTGAAACATCACTATAGCAGGGGGGAATTGCAAAAGGAAGAAAGTGTCTAAAATGCAGTAATTATTCTTCAACCCATTTTGCTGTAAAGAATGAATTGTAGTAGTCTAAGCAGCATCAGTCACTGCACCTATTTGCTGCCTTCTGAAGAGTGATGAAAATCCTTAGCTCTCTGAAGATTAAGAAGAGCTGAACATAGCCTAACACTGTTGGTGTCTTAATCCAGAAGTACTAAGGACCTTAACAAAATGCAAGTACTACGTAAGTCTGTGGCACTCTTGTACTTTTACTGTTTCTCCCTCTGTTCCACACAAACCGCATCTTTGACCACCCCAAGCCTAGGAATGTCCAGATTAAGCGTGTCCTGGAATAGCATTCTAAACCAGATCATGCTGTTCCATTGTATAACACAGTCCACCTCTGTCTGTGTCCAAAGTCATTCTCATTTGCGACTTAGAGCAGGTTTTGAATGGTGTGCTCCCTACTTATTGGCAATGTGTACGGGCATTTACAATGCTAAAAGAAAAAAGTCGCTTCTATAGCTGTAAAGCTCTGTTAACATGGCAGACGATATATTTTCTAGGCGTCAGTCTGATCAGTTGGATTTTGATCCAGCATGTATTTGTTGTCATGTTTTATGGAGAAGTAAATAGTATGTTTAAAGCAAATGCACATTTGTTTATCTGTCAGTTGCTTTAGCTTATATTATTCCTAGCTTGTTACAGGAATCACAACTGTCATCTGTAGTCTTAGTGCATAACATCTCCTGAGAAGTGATGCCTGCTTTCCCCAGGAGGAACTGATCCCAGTTGGCCTTAACGTTTCTGCCAGGAAATGACAGTTCTGAACCTTCTACCAGAGGCTCTAGAGATACCCCACCAGCACAGGAATTCGCAATCACTGCTTCATTTTGCATCTGTGCCCCAAAAAAGACTTCAGGCCTTTTTAAGGATATTCTGATTAGTTTTATATGCTATTAGATTCAGTTTTGTTTTTAAAATGTTTTCTCTTTCACGTTCCCTGGCTGTATCTTCTTTATTCACTAGCTGTACAGTAGAAACAGGGGACCTGCTAATAAAAGCTATCAATAAAAATTGAACTAATTAAGTTTCAGATATAATCCCCTATTAGAGAGCTCAGTGAGATATAAGATAATGGAGTAATAAACCCCTGAAAATTGGGATTTAGGAAGGAAATACCAACAGAGCTTGGAATGTAGTGTTGTGATCTCAATGATATAATAAATGTTTAATCAGCTGCTATTGATAAATTTTAAGCAGCAGAAAGAGCTGAATACAGCAGCAACAGAGTTAAGTTTAGGCATAGATTATTTGCAACAACTTTGCATCTACATTGTTTTTAATAAAAAGAAAACAGAAGCCCTGCTTCAGAGGCCTTCAAAAAATTTGAAATGTTAAGGGATAGTAAAATTGGTGCAAGCGTAACCTGACGCCTCTATGCCTGAAGTAATAAGTAGAATTTAGATGATCCTTTTTCTTTCATCATAGGTATCATGATCTAAAAGAATTCCAAGCTATTACATATCGAATGCTAAGATTTCAGATCATACACTAGTATAATGTCAAAAATATTGGAGCAAAATGTTCTGATACTTCTTGAAAAGTTTATTTAAAAGCTCAGCTAACACCTGATTAGTAACGTAAATGACCATGATGTTAGATTTTTCTCCATAACATACTAGATGAATATTTTTTGGTTAATCTTTTATGTTGATTACAGAGGAATCAATTTTTTACATCATCACCCAAGAGCAAATCTGTAGCAATGAGTTACAGAATGTTCCAGAATGTTCCGGTGCACAAATGAGTGATTGCCAACTTAGCCTGTTCAACCAAGATAGCAGCTGAAATGAAGGCTGATAATTATGTTTACAAAATGGCACATAACAATTTGAAGTGATTTTGGGGGTTATGGTTGGCTTTAAAGTATGTTTATTAGGTGGAACTATACTACAGACTTTTATTAGATCCTGAGTAGCATGTTACAAAGAAATTGTAACATGCTACTCAGAAATTGTAATTCTGTGTTGCATAGATATTTATCAACATGATGTGCCATAGCTCTAAAGTTTGTAGTTAGGGAAGAATTGTAGGAGACATTAATTTAGAAACTAAAGAAAGTTTTGTATGAATTGGGACCTAAAATATGTCTATGGAAAGGCTATTTTCACTTTCCTTTATCATCTTCTTCCATTTTCTACCTTGCTTTTCCCTTTTTCTCTCTCTCCTTTCTCCTTCACTCTCTCTAACAGACTGGTAGAGTGCTCCAGAAGAAGGGCTAGTTTTTCAAAGAATATGTCTCTCCTATTCAACTTAGATTTCACCTTGAAAGAAGGTGGTAGGCAAGTGAGTGCTTTCTGTTTGGCACAAGTGTGAATTTGTTCTAATATAAAGCAGCAGAAAGTTAATGGGCGGAACAGCTTACGAATCCCTGTGGTCATCAAAGAGAGATGCGGGTAGAACGCACGTCATTAATGTCATCTTCTGGGTGAGAAGAAAACACAGCTAACTGATGTGAAGATTATTTCAGAGAAATACTTTTTTTATCCTCAGTTTCTAAAATGACTCCCTGCAGTGTCTCATTTTGCTTTGTTTCTTTTTAAGCCCTATGGAATTACAGCCAACTGTAGTTTTCCACTGATTCAAACAAATGCCAGGTGTGTAAAAGCTGTTTATTATTCTTGATTGCCTTCCTTTTTGGCAATGAAGTGCAATCCTACAATGTGCCCCCCAAGAGAACCACTGGCCAAGGGGTTCCTTGGCTACTTGATCAGTCTTGAGGAGCAGCAAGAGTGGGCTGCTCAGAGGGCAGCAGAGGGGAAGCTGAGGGATGCAGTCCTCCAGGACCAGAGCAAGGCAAGCAGGGCAGGTCCAGTGACAGTAGCCAGGGTCAGGCACGGTTCAGCGATTGCCAGACAAGCTCATAGTGATGAGGCGTGTCCAAGAGCTCAAGTCAGCAGAGCAAGGTCAAGATCAGCCAAGTACCAGGCCAGGCATGGACATACCTACAACATCATCCAAGCTTAAATGCAACTCTTGAGTCAGTGGATGGGGAAAGAAACAGCTGTTTCCACGGAGTCTCGTCCAAGGTTCTATAGCTATATGACATCAGAGCAGACCTTGAACACTGGAACTACACCCCTGGAGCAAGGGGAGAAGGTCTCAGAGGAATATTCCAGAGAGGGATGGTATAGCTGGTCACGGCAATTAGAACCTGTTGGTTCATGCAGGACCCGGGCAACCAGTATTTACTGTTTCTCATGATGTGCTTCAGGCAAGTATTGAGTTTAGCTTTACTTCTTCATTTTTAAGCAGGATCAGAGGAGGAGATACATTGAGGAAGAGTTGACCAACAGGTATTATGCAAGCTCCATTCAAAGAAACAGGTTTCATGGAACCAGGCTAGGTTAAATTAGGCAAAAGGCAAATGAACGTTGCTTTGTTTGGGGCCCTGATGTAGAGATTTGTTTCACAAGTGACCTAAGCTTTGTAAGAGTGGCTTATCTCAAACTTGATCATGAAATAAATAGGTAAGTTCTTAACTAGCTGAGTTTGTCAGCTGGGATTCAAATGGGCAGAGCAAGAAAATACCCTGTTGTTCAGTTCAGAAGATGAACAAAGGACTTTTCTGCAAATGATACCTATTTGCTGAAATACGAAGCTGCCAGAGAATGCAGCCATTGGAGGGGGGAAAAAATACAAGGGTGACATAATTAGTGTAAACAGACAAAGCAGCAAGCCTGTCTCACCGTGGCTGGAGGGAGGCCCCCCACATATGTAGAGAAAGGAACTGGAGAACGCAAGATGAAATTTTAGGGGATTAAGAAGTGATAGACCTACCCAAGTGTGGATGAAATGACAAAGAAAACAGAAATAATAAGGGGGGAAAAGCCAGTGGCAAGAGAATACCTAGTCCCCAGAAGTGAGCAGAAACTGGGATTTGAGAATATAAATCTGGAATGGAAAATAGCAACTTAAGGTTTGACATTTGTTTTAATAGGAATCGTGGTATTTTGCTTGGCTCAAGAGAAAAGGTTCTCATCCTGTTTCAAGTATATCTCCTTTTTTTATGGTGTGCTTCTTGCATTTCTAATCCTGAACAGTACTGTAACCAAGTGAGATTACCTGCTTATTTTGATTTTCCCATTACATCACTAGTTTTGGCCATCTTGAAACATGCAAAAAGATGAAAACTATTGGAAAAAATTCAACTAGGTTCTGATGTAGGCATTTTTTATTTTTCATCCTTTTCCCCAAAATGATAGTTGCTACTTGGACTACTTTCATTAGGGAAAGATTTTTATAAGACAGTTCACTTCTGATTAATTTAATGATATAGATCCATGGTCATACTTGTTCAGACAATTTCCGTAGGAAGTGAAAATAAATCTTGAGCCAGAATATGTTTTTTGTGGCCAAGTTTCACTTGTAGTGCTCACACGTAAAGCAGCAATAACATATCTGTGCTTGAGTTTTTCAATGAAGTTATATCTTCTACCTTAAAATATTTGTAAATATATAAGTAGTAGGTGATCCAGTATGTATGGTTTTGAGTTCTCTAAGCTCTCTAAGATTTACCACTGTTAATACTGTAAGTTTACTGACCTCAGATATATACATAAATATACCTTTCTGAGGCTTAGGGAGCTTCAAAAAGCAAGTTTATTTGTGCCTTACAGTTTCTGGTGCAGCAAGCATTATTGATCTTCTTTTGTGACAGTTCTGTAACTAACAGTATCAATAATGTCTTGCTTTCTCTTACTAAATAAGAACCAATATACACGACCAAATTAAAGCAGCCTGATTCCAGGCAAAAAGCTGCAAATACTCCTGAGTGACTGAGTAAAATGGAGGAAGTGAAATCTCTTACCTGGTACTATTAGAGATCCTCAAAATTAGGGAGTTTTGCTTAATTATTTGCAGTTTTATACCATTATTTCTTTAGTTTGACTGGCTGATTTTGTAAAAGTTTATTATTGACTGGTCAGCTGTTTCTCCACTTAATTCAGTGAAGAAATACAAGGAAGGAGAAACAAAGCAGAGATGAAAGTTGATCTTATTGTCAAACTGCAACGCTTTCAGTCAAGAGATCTGAGCTGTTTATGTAGGTCTGTCATGTAATATTTGTAACCTCCAGGAAATTTGCAGTAAGCAGTTTCATAGGAAACATTTCATAGATACTTCTCCATTTGACAAAATTCTGCTGAAATACACAGATAAAGGTGTATGGGGAGAGAGAAGAGGGAAATAGCTTAGGTTTCTGCAGCATGCTGGCAGGTTGCTACGGGCCTTGCGTTCCCCAGTTCCGCCTCCACTGTGACTGCACCACAGCGACTAACATTTTCACAAGATGTGCTGCCATAGTTAGGTGAGAAATTGTTTTACCATTAAAAAAAAAGAGCCTTCCTAATTTCAAAAAATCCCTCAGCTGGTGTGAGTGACATCAAGACCTTTCAAAGCTTCAAAAAAGAAACAAGTAAGCCTGACACCATCATTGCTATGTATCGATATGCATTAGCCTGACACCATAATTAGTATACCATCAAATATAATATGCAATAATTTAATTAGTATTCACATGGGTAAATATGCGTTGGGAAGAGTTCTTAAAATAGTTGATGGAAAGAGAAATTATGCTTCACAAACCTTTCAGGGTTCTTTCAGGGAGGTGCCAAGCTTGTGCCAGTTGATGCGGTCTGCTTGGGTAACTGGAGAGCATTTGGGCAAAATTCCTTGCCAAAAGGCCATTAAGAATTTAGTCAGCCAAGGAATAAGAGCTCCTTGTGTAGAAGAAGAACTGCCTTGGCTTGTCAGGGTCCCAACAGCACTAACATGCCATAATGTCCCTGAGAAGCCTCACTGGGGACCCCCATCCACTGCCCGTGGGCTGGGAGCTCCACGAAGGCTCAGTCCTGGGCACCCAGAGCTGTACCCCTGTGCTCAGCCCCATCTCCTCCAGACCTGGCTTTCCGCCTGCTTTCCCCAGGTGGATTCAGGACCTACACTGTAGATACCCTTGTCACCAGCCCTATCTCCAGCCCAGTTTCCTACTCCTTCCAGTCGGACTGCTTGGGGAGTCCCAAGGACATGACCCACTGTCTTGCCTTGCTGGGGTTTAGGACTGGGGGATTGTGCCCTGGTCAGCAAGGACAACGTCCTGTCTCTTCTTCTCCTCCTCCCACGTGCAGCAGCCACATCCTTGCTGCCCCCAACAGGACAATAGTGGAGAGGAGTAAATGGTCTGTTGCGTTGGGCAGCCGTCAGTGGGGATCCTCTTACTGGGCCCTGGGCTGGGCTCTGCGTTACTCAAAATGTGAGCGAGTAAAAGAAGTTTTCTGCTAATAGCAAGTTTTTCAGAGCACCAAAGACAAGAGCTTATTGGAAAGAACTGCAGAATGACCTTACGACACCGAGTGACTGGGAGAGGACATAGCAGATTAATTTCAGCATAGATGTATGTAAAGTGATTCACACAGGGTGGAAAAAAATTCTCTCTGTAAAATAATAGACTTCGAATGAACCATTACCAGTTGGCAATGAGATATTGGCATAAATGTCAGCTCAGCATTCAGTAGTCAAAAAATCAAATTGAATGCTAAGAATTACGAGGTACGGAATAACGAACAAAATACAAAATTTCTTTCTGTCACTGTGCAAGCTGAGTGTGTACCTGGATCCATCAGTGTGGTGAGCAGCATTGGTCTCTCTCTGTCTCCGAAAGAAAAGATACTCAAAACTTGAAACAGTTCAGAGAGAGTCAGCAAAGATGATCAAAAGTATGGAGCAGCTTCTCCACAAGAAGCAAGTAAACAACCTAAGACTTCTTCAGCCAGGGAAGTAACTGGGAGAGAGATGGTACAATTATAGGTGGAGAGAAAGCAGTCATTCCCCATCTCTTCCAAAACATTTCCTGAATGAAGGTGTTAAGGACAAGTTCAAAACAAGCAAAGGGAGGCCCATCTTCACACAACTTAGACCTGAGCTGGGAAGTTCTAAGTTTTTTGGATGATAAACACGCACATGACCAAAAAGAAACTGCCAGAAGTCAGAAGGAAAAATCCACCAGAGGTTATAAAACACAAAGACTTCAAAAAGCTACAAAATGTCAAGAGGTGGATTTGGGGGCAGTATCATTGTGTGCTTGCTCCAAGCTTCACCTCTTCCCCAGTGTCCATTTTTGGCTACTGCCAGAGACTCTTGCTGGCCTAGATGGACCCTTCTTTGGACAAATAATGTCTATTTTCTTATGATCTCTGTTTGAGAAATGTAACACATTTATCTTAATTTTGTAAAGTACAATTTCTAGGAGTTCTTTCAAAGTAATGAATTTCCAGCATCCTAAGTAGAATTTATTCTTCCTTTTTCATAATTTGGGGTGAATGTATTTGTCATCCATTTTCTGTTGCTCACTCTTGTTCACTGACTGTCTCACTTTAATAAGGAATTGATAATAAAATATAATGCCCTTTCAAAGTCATGCAGCAGTTCGAAGAAGATCATTACTCAGAAACAAACAGGACTGGTTTATAAAAATGGCAAGAAACACAATGCACAGGCACTATGCATCTGTTAAAGACATGCTCTTCCTCCCTCTCCATATCATTAATCACCCAGCTCTAACGTTTAGCCATAATTATCATACTAATTTCAGCATTTTTTTCTTACCGTGGAAATAGATAATGGCTATTACTTATGTGGCTTCTTGTTATTTTAAAAAAAAGGAAGTGTTTGTGGATGATCAAGAGTCCACAAATAAAGAGTTTCATCAAAAATCTTTGCTTTGGAAAGGTGTTTTTGGTGTTTCCTCATATTCAGTGAAAGCAATTTAACTAAGCAGGGAGTTGTTCTACCACTGGATCAAGGTAATCTGCTTTATTTTTGACAAATGCTTAGAAAAAAGCGTTATTGGAAAGCATACAAAAAAGAATATAATACAAATGGCAACACTCTCAAATTATTTTTCTCTCCCTCAAACATAAACCAGGAACTTTTTAATTGGTGTTTGTCTGCAATTTTTCAAGACCAGAAAGGGCAAAATGGTGTCCTACTGAAAGCATTTAACAAGGTAGCTGTGGTAGGTTTGTATAATTTAGCGCAGAGATAATCAGGAGAGTAGACAGGGCAGGAAACTATTCTAAACAGAACAAAAATAAAGGCTAAATAGATTGCAGGGATGCTGTCTTCCACAACGTTTACATATGTTTGTTTTAGTTATGTACAGCTCTTCTTTTCTTTACGTACTTGGTTGTGGCCTACCTCAACCGAATTCTGGCTGGAAAACAGCCCTGATGAACAGTACATTGATGAGGAACTGTAGGGAAAGGGTAGAAATTATGCAGCAACTAGAAAGTAGCACGCAGTGAATGAGAGTTAAAACGAGAGTCTGAATGTGGTGGCAATCAATCCCCCACGAAAGGCTTTATTTTAATAATAAAAAAGTTGTACACAGATGGAAACAGAAGTGGGTTTGGTGTAGCTGTAGGAGTAGTTCATGGGTGTACCAGTGCGGTGGTTTACACAACAAGACATTAAAGCAGTGCTTGCAGCCTGGAATAGGCAACACGCCTGGGACACGCTGACTTCAACAGTGGTTTCTTTCTAAAGGCAGATTGGAAAGCATCGAGCTGCCAAAATTAAGAAACCTTCACCTTTTTAACAGTACCACACCTAACTCAATTTCTGTCCTATAGAATCTGGTAAACATAGTATGTATGCAGAATAAACTCCAACATACTGGAGCCTGATCTAGTTATCTGGTTCTTAACTAGTGTGAGTCAGCTTGTGTTGACTGGAGTACCTCGCTCTCAGGTCTGTGTACAACATGTTTACATTGCCAGGCTTCTGGTTTGAAGGAAACACAAAAGCACAGTAGTGCATTATAAAGCTCATTGCTACAAACGGGGAGGAGGAGAGGAGATATGATTTTTCAAAATTATTTTAATATTTGTAAGAAGCATCAAAGTTAGGGTCTGCCTTTGATTGTTCCAGTACAGATTCAAAATAATCCTTATTCAAAACAACTAATATCACTATAACAAGTGCCTTAACGGTGGAAAGTTCACTCCGGTAAGCCATTTGCTTTTAGTTCTGAGTCATCTCTGAAGGAACAGTGCATTCCGTTGTTTTTCTAAAGGTGTATTTTAAACCAGCTCCCCAGTTCTCCTGGCATAGAGTTAAATAGTTAAGCTATATTACGCAATATCTGGAATGCATGTGTGTGCATACAGCGTGCAGCCTTGCTTTCTTAGGAACACTCGGGTGCTTTTACTGCCCGTGAACAACATACAGTACATTCAGCACCAATTTTATTCCCCTTTTAATTTAGAAAGGAAAACTTATGTTCCCAGAGGTATGACTCACTTTTCATATGAAGTATTGTATTTCCGTGATTTATTGAGATATTAACATGGAAATGGTGATGTTAAACAATACTTGGAATAGCTCTAAAAGTGTAGTGGGAATCATGATTTCATAAGAAGAAAATTAGTTATGTAGGTAACATTACTGTATAATTTCCCATAGGATCTCTACATCAGGCAAGATTTTATTATATTCTAAAACAAAGTTGCTTGCACTCACTTTAAATATAAAGTACTGCTGAATACGACAATATCATAAGGCTGCTCACAGTACAAGCAAAGACATCTGTTAATGGTACCATGAATAGTTATGAACTGTGGTACTCAAATGGCTTTGCCAGCAAAGCATTGCCTCCTAATTTATTTTTATAGCAAAAACCATTTTTCATGGTTTGGTAGTTTGCATTCAAATGTACCAATAACTTCCAAGGCAATCACTTCTACACAGCGTGTTTTATTTGAGAACATAAGATGCAATAGCTAATGGTGTGTTGGTGGGTAGTCTTCTCCATCAGCAGTTTTTGTATGAATCCTTATGTTATTTTGCCTTTTTTTTTTTTTTTAGATCATGAAAAGGAATGTATTGCATAAAAGTATGCTTATTCTATGGAAGATTTAATTTAATTTCTTATCACACAAATGAAGAGGGGAAAAGGCTGTGTAATCGCACTGCTTTTGTCATCCAACATGCTACAGCTGAATTGGGCATTTTATATTTTCACTCATTCCAGGAGGCATCACCAAAACCTAAAAGGGAACACAAGTGGTTTCAGCTGTCACAGAGCAGAGTTCAAAAGTCTCTAAAGGCTTCCACAGAAATCAGATGAGGACAGGAGGGAGGCAGCAGAAGGTAATTAAGCTCTGCCCAAACCATTTTTTCCACGTTTGTGGTAGTTAATAATATAACTGATTCTAGAAGCACTTTGTGATGATGACACCATTAGTAGCTGGTAAGTACTTTCATGGATTCGCGAGCTTCCTTGTGATTTATTGTCATGTAATCATTTTAAGGGACTGTTGTGTGTCTGGGTAGATGGGGATGCTGGGCACTTGGCTTTGGCTTTGGCTTTGGCTTTGGCTTTGGCTGAGCCGGAGTTCATTGACTCCACTGTCACAGAGCCTCCTCTGTGTGCTTGGCCCTGCTGTCAGCTCTTTTACATTAAATCCAGTTTCCTCTGATATAGTACCACTAACCACTGTGGTGTGTATGGCTGCGTAAATGTGTTACCTTCTCTTTTGAGGGCAGATGAAGTCTACTGAGTGACTAGCAAAAAAATTCATTTTCTTTATTGTATTAGGACGATGTGAGGTCTGTAGTGAGTTGGTTTTGAAAAGACCTTAGAAAGGAAAAAATTAATTGGGAATCTCATGACAGAATGATAACCAAAATTAAATTCATCTTATTAAAGAAAACAAGAATACCATTATGATTTTAGAAGAGCTCGGTTAATCCTTTTATAGGTGCGCTGGTTGGTTTGGTTTGGGGATTGTTTTTTGATTGAGATTTCTTTAAGTCTTTTCCAAGCACAGGTTCAAATTTCCTCATCTTGCTGGTCTCACAAAGCAGTCAGTCCCTGACCTGCAGATACACCTAACTAGCTTTGGGGTTAAACACAAAATGGGATCATGCTGAGCTATGCTGTCGCTATTCCCAGAGCAACTCGGAGCTCTCCATAGGGAGCTATTAGGTGGAGCAGTTTCACGGAGCAGTCAAGTGCCACTCCACCTCCCTGTGAGCCCAGGGAATGGCTTGCCAGCACCCCCCAAACCTGCCAGATGATGCACATCCCACGCTGGTGGCCTTTGTACAGACACTATTTGAAAATTGTACTTATTATTACAATTTAAGGCTAGTATTTGTTACAACTAGCCTGTAGTTTCATCTTGGATGTCAGAAAGCTTTCACTTTTTCCCTACCTTTTTTCCTTCTTATAATTTAACTGTACTTTGTGTAGTCACTTCTACAGGAATCTTCATGTGAGACCCTCCCACAGCAGTGAGGCCTTAGGGTTTTGAAAGAATCAGTTTCTCCCACTCTTGGAGGGGAGGAAAAAAAAAAGGAAATTTAAAAAAAAAAAAAAGCATTCCTGACAAAATCTTTCTCAAGCCAGATAGGTCACTGTGAAACACTCCGCTTTGGAATTTCACTTAATTGAAGGTGTTTCAATTAGGTCACCAAAGACCTTTATCAACAAAGCCCACTACTGCTCCAGCTACAGCAATAGCTCCATTATGATTCAAAGTAGCTTCAGGGAAGCTGCTGCCTTCCCTGCCTTCACATTCAGTAAATCAAAATAACAATCACCTCAAGCCTCTGACTCGCATAGGCAAAGCAAAGCCTATTTCAAGATACAGTTGTTGTGTCCAAGTCCAACTCTTGTAGCAGATGATGTTTGGGATGCCTCGGATGAATGCCAAGCAGCAGCTTGGCAGGTAAATAGCTGTTTACTGTCTCAATCCGGTTTTGCTACTCCTCTCCCTTTTCACTAGCATCACTTTTTCATACCTGTCGCAAAATGCAGCCTGTTAGCTAGCGTTTAGATCCTTTTTGTCAGGAAATACAGTTCTGAAATATACGATGGTGATAGATTCTAATAATAAGGCTTTTTTTTTCATGTGATTCTAACTATAGGTATATGATACACTGTAATTAACTGGGCTTATAATAATACATATTTTTAGACCAGTAGCCGTAACAAAAAGCTGGGCCTGCAAAACTTCGGTGTCCAAGTAACATCTTCGCTGCACGCCTCTGCTGACAGAGACCTGTTTGTGCTGGAGCAAAACTGTCCGGGGGCTCGCAATTAAAATCACTGCTCAGGTGTGTCTTCTGAGCCACTCTTCCTAGACATGCTTTGCATGGGGCACCGCTTCAGCCATCACTGCTAAATGGGGCTGACACTGATTTGTCACTTCTGAGGTCTAGAGCGCGCTGAACACGGAAGCTGTTACACTGTAGGGGATATCGATCAGATCTGGTTAGCGCTTGGTGACTGTATGCTACTGAAACCAATTGGACAGATTACTTTGTGCTCGCTGGCAAGTAAAGCTCAACTCAAGATGTGATCAATCCACCGATCTACAGTGACAGAATAATACTTTAAAACAGATTGATCCTTGAGCTACACTAAATCAGGTTAAATCCTTGTCCTTGGGTGAGTTTGTTTTACAGAAATACAATTTACGTATGACTTCTTTGGTTTCTGTTAAAATTCTTTAAACGCTGTATTTTTCATTAACATCTTCCTTGTCAGAACTGCTTTCTATTTTTCATCCTGTGCTGTGCTGAATGTTTCCCACATAAATGTATGTAATAGTCATTTCATGAGCAGTGAGCTGCAAGTTAATTGTAACTATTCTTTATGAATTCCTCCTTGAGTTTCAGCCTGCAAATGTGATGTTTGCTCTCTGGTGATGCCAGACGTAGAAGGGTTTTGTCAGTTCAGAAGAAATTGTGTTATCTATCTATCTGTCTATCACAGATGTGTTGTCTGTTAGGATATGCAATTTAAGGGTGCCATGCTTCATCTTTTTTACACTTGCTTTGGGGAAATACCACTGTTTGCGATGAATGTATAAAACAGAGGCTAAAATTGTGGATCGCAGATTCAGTGAGTAAAGGCTAATCTTTTAAAAGGGGAAAGTACCATGGTGCCTTGTATACATCAGGATGGCAATTGTTAATGAGACAATCGTTGGCGACTGCTTTTTCATGACTGTCAAGAATTTCTCTGCGTAACCTGCTGCTGCCCATCAGCTGTTTTACTTCAGAATATGCTTCAAAAATATGTCAATAGTCTGTTTTCTTATTGGGCTACCAGGAAAAGGAACGATAGGTGTGGCGTGCTGTAACCTTGTTGTCGTCGTGCTGCAGTCTCCTGCTGGTGAGTTGTCTGGGCGCTGCTCTTACCCGACCGCAGGCCTGTGGGATGTGACGAAAACACCGTTCTGAGCTTCACTGCTGGGAGCCGTGCACTGGGACTCGTGGTCTTCCTTACCAGTCATTCTGCGAAGCCTTGCTCCGGTGCTTCTCCTGGTGCTCTTGCACAAAGACTTTTCCGTCTGTGTTTCTTTCATGCCAATCTCAGTATTTCTGTTACAAAACTCTACCTCTTCACTCTGCACTGACTGCCTCTTCCTTTCCATGAGCAGAATCTGCAGGTGACTGTGCTAGGTAGGGTTTTTTGAAATACCAGTTTTAAATAGACAAAAATAAGTTTAAGGAAGCCTCCAAGAAAATTAATTATACTCCTTGGCATATGAAATCTAATAAGACTATTTTATTACTCTTGCATGCTTAGAAAACACATTCCTATTTATACCTCCTACAGGAAATCAAATTGTTCCTGTCGATATATATTCGGGGTTGATTTGCCGTAGCGTTTGCCTGAGAAGAGGCACTGCAGAGCCCCGTTAGAACAGCCCTGTTTGGGCTGGGCTCCAGGTGAGGTAGTTCAGGGACTGTGTGCTCTGCCCCCAGCCTCTTCCCCTGCATCCTGCTGGCTCCCTCTCTGCTACCTGAATATATATTTAGGTTGTAACGGAGTTCTGAGCTGAGGCTTAGTTTGTAAAAGAAAAAACCTTTACGAGAAAACAGAGAAGTAGAATTAATACTTGCAAAGTAGAACTTCTGATTTTTCCCTGTCATTCTCTGACTATATATCTACTTAAACCCAAATGCACATAATGCTTTGGATTACGGCCTATGTGCCTGTAGAACTGCCTATACAATGCTTGTCTATGAGTGATAGGAAAATGTTCAGTATCTAACTATGATGGCGTTTGTATCTTGAGTTTTCAGAATTCTTTTTGAAGTGGTTTTCAATATGTGACTGACATTTGTCAAAGTCTTCTCCTCTAGTAAAATACATCACTTATCATGCTGAGTTATTTGAGAAGTCTGTAACATTTTTCTCTGAATATGAGCAGATAAAATCTACAAGAGTAATTAACTGGATTGAAAAGAAAAGGACAAAAGATAACGTATGCTTATGTTATATGAACTGTCACAAAGGTATTTAATGGAATGAAACTTTTACTTGTTCTTGCTAGCTAAGATTTAAGTGAGCTTATGGAAAAGGGCCCCTTTTCAGTCAAGCATTGTTACATGCTGCTAATCTGAAAGACAGTTTTTCAGGGCACCTCAAGGGCAGGCGGCTGCCTGGGGCCAGGAAGAGCAGGGGCTCCCCTGGGGTCGTAGAATCATTCAGGTTGGAAAAGACCCCCCTCTACAAAGTCCGTCAGGACAGGGCAGGGACTGGCAGCCAGAGCCTGTCCTGCTGCTCCAGCCAGGGGACAGCCCCAGCCCCGGGCACTGGGCACCTCCACGGGGACAGGCTGAGGCCAGGCTGGGATGTCACAGCCTATTGTCAGGGCTTAGGATCAGGCCTGCTCAGGGGATGGCCAGGCAGGGCCATGGGGATGGGCCAAGGCCAGGCTGGGAAGGCACTCCGCAGGTCAGATAGTACTTTGATATTGCTGAGACTTAATCCTAGTCAGACAATCCCAGTTCTGTCCGGATTTTTAAACCCCATAATCTTGTTTCTTCAGTGAACTGGTCCTGGAGTCTTTTACCTTTATATGCTGGCAACATGCATAATGAAAGCAGATAGATCTAGAGGTCTCAGCTTTTGCCACTGACTCCTTGTTGAAAGATCTGTGAACTACTTCTCCTTGATGTCTTCAGCTTTGCTTAGTGAAATACAGAGTTGAGCCTAGATTAGCAGTTGCAGAATTCCAGATTTTTAGTATACCTATCAATATGCTTACAGGCATGCATAAAAATACGTTTACATGTATAGAGAGAGGCAATTCTTAGGGATTTTTCTTTCCTCAACCAGTCACTTCCGTGTTCAGGTCAATGTTGTGTGATGCTCAACTTTGAGAGGCTGTTTTACATTTCCTTACTTCCTCTTCTTATTTACTATTTAAGTGGTTTGTTTTAAGAGTCTCACAATAACCACTGTTAAGTAACTCTAGATTATGAAACCACTGGCATAAATTTATTCTTTTGCTTGTACAAAACTTAGTATAAGGGAGCCCTATCCATTCGGAAAGGCTACTTAATTTAAATTAAAAAAAAAAAAAAACAAAACCCAAAAAACGAAATAACACATAATGAATATCAAGGTCCCAGGAGATCATAGCAAAACAATTTCTGCTTTCCTGTTGCTGTTTCTGATAAAATACTTCTTTTCCTCCATCTGTAGTCCAGAATGTCAGAATATATTCCTCTCGAATGAATACAAGAGGGCTTAATAAAAGCCCCATATTAAGAGGAGAGACAAAAGTCCTTGTCCGGGCTGTTCTATCAGAACAGTCCACATAGTCCCTCTTCTTTTCTCCCATCCTTCCTTACTCCGCACTCACAAACTTGTGTCTGTTGACAGCATTCTTTTTTATTTATTTAATTTTTTGGGGGTGGGGGTGGTGGGGGGTGAGGAGGGTAGCAAAACGTGCTTAATGTATTGAGCAACCCTTTGGGCTTGAGCCACAATGAAATGCATAAAAGCAAGAAATATATTAAGTAATAAAGTACCACACCTACATAGAGTAGTAGTTTGGCACGGAACAGGTATCTTTTGGGGTTTGTATTTTCTTGTTCTCCTCTTCTGATTTTTATCCCTTGTTTCCCCTTCGGTTCACTTCTAAAGTTGGGCTTCAGTGTACCCTGAAGTTCTCGGTTTAGCTGGAAATTCACGTGAATAACCATTAGTTTATCCAATGTTTGACATTTTCTCCTAATTTCATAGAGAAGTACTTTATTTTCAGTGTCTTAACCATATCATGGGAAAGCAACAACTTACTCCTTATCAACATTTGCAATCATTTTCCATGCCTGAAGAAGACTGAGCCAATTACAAGTGGATATATTGAAATGAATGTGCGTACGCATCTCAGGCTACCTGCAAATGTGGCTCTTGCAAATTTAAGCTGGTAAAAATACATTAAGGTTCTGAATTGAGAGTGATCCGGTTTTCAGATGTGCCTGCATATCACAGTAGTAACTTGCAGTTTTGAAAGTAAGGCCGATTCTTATGAGAAACAGCACTGATGTATTCTCACAGTTCTCTTCTGACCAAATGCTGTGCATTTTGAATGCATCAGCCTGCACATACGTATGCATTCCATGCCCTCGTTAGGTCAGTATCGGATTTCTGTTGCTTTGTCTGGGGTAAGACTTTTCCTGCAAGCCAAAAGTTTCATGAGTGCTCCAGCTAATCTGTGATTCACAAGTTCAGCATAAATCCATCGAACTTGCATGAATCGAGCAGTATATGCCCTGACATGCTTGTAAATTAAATCACTGAAGGTGGTCCAGCTTAATTACATTATTCTTAACTGAGAGAGTTCCGCAAATGTGTTTAATAATGTACAACTTAGAGAGCACTCAATACAAATTGTTTTGGAAGGGTAGGGTGGATCTCTAAGCCATCAAATTGAGAGGCAGAGGAGGAACAGATGGGAAAAGCACAATGCCTTCAAATACCTAAATACACATTCTTTAAAAGGCTGGCTTTATAGTTCAGAGTGCTGGGATTCCAGAGGGGTAAAATAAAGACTGTTTTTATCCTCTGTGATCGTTGGAGTTACATAAAACAAAATAAACCCACTCCTGCCCTCCCCAGTCCAGAGATGCTTCCTGGCTCTTTGCATCATCAGTCTCGTTCTTTTCTCTTATTAGAGAGGACTTTTGCACGTCTCTCTGGCTACATTTTTTTTCCGGCACTAATACTTTTGCAGTGACCTTAAATTCTCATATTAATGCTGTTAGCTTAAAAAAAAATTCTAACTGTAACAAATAGTTGAGGCTCAACATATCACATTGAGTAGCTCTAACAACAGCACGGAGAGGTCTAAAGGAGGGGTTTGGTGTGTGGCCTGGGTGCCTTTCCCAGAGTTCAGCCCTAATCACACGCTGCTGGGACTCTGAGGGTCCCCATCTCGGCTGAGCTGCAATACCTGGTCGGGCATGAGGGTTCTCGTCCAGAACTAAACCAAACCTGGCAATTTCATTATCCTTTTACTGTGATCATCTCTTTCTTTCTTAGGATGAAAACACAGAAGATTGGGGTATTTCTTTTGGCTTTTAAGCGTCTAGTCTCATGATAAATGAAACCAATTTTCATTCCATAGCTGTATATTATAGTAAGAGGAAAACATGCAGTGCTTAGGGTTATGGATATTATTTCCAAAGGTGAGTCTTTTAATACGATGCTTTTCTTAGAGAGGAGTTAGCACTAAAAGCTGGAAATGTTTTTTCCTAATTATATTTGGGTTTAGGGTTAGAATAGCAGGAAGGAAGGAAGGAAGGAAGGAGAGAAAAATACACAAGAAAAGTAAAAAATTCAGTGTATGTTTTATATCCTAAATAATAATTTTTATACATAGGAAGCCAAAAAGTACTTTTTTTTTTCTGTTCTGCTCCTTTTGTTGACATTTATCCATAAACATTATGCAAGAGGAACCAGAAAAAATCAGCATTTAACAAATTATTATCCTGTTTCTCCTGAAAATCAAGAACTGAGAGGTGATTCCCCTTTTTTAAAAAGCAGAACTAGAAAATAACAGCAGTAGATGATTATATATAAATATAGGTGAGAAAAGGTATTGCTTAACTAAAGTAACTCCTTTGCCCTCTCGTCACTTTGTAATGACGTTCTCTGATGTTGCATACATAGCCTAACATTACTAGTTTGGGCGCTTTTTACCATTTCCAAAAACTGCAACCTCTGAACACTTATGTCTCATTTTCTTTCATTTGTTTTGTTGGTAAAATTGATACGATGCTTTTAAAGTAGGTAAAGTTGGGGTTTTTTTAATTGATTGAGTAAATATCAATAGTTTGTGTTTTCTTGTTGGTTTGGGGGTCGTTTCTGAGGGTTTTTTTAGCGTGCAGCATGAATACCTTCTTGGTTATTTTTTGTTATTAACGTCTTTATATTAATGAAAAAAGGCATAAACCAAATTCACTATATTCTTGTGTAGCGTTATTAGCAAGATAATTTCAAAAGGCAATTGCAGATGACTTGCAGAATTTGGTGCCCTTAAATCAGCATCAAGCTATAAGAGGTAGTTTTGTGGAAAAACTTGTGATAAGGTGAAAGTGGTTTGTTTCTTAAGTCTTCCAGCTGCCTTAACAGCTGAGGCTTTGATGAATACTGCACTAGTGTAGTGAAAGCCTTTTTGTTTGCCTCTGTGCGGTAAATAATTGATTACTAGCTTATAATGTGGTTCTAAGAGCTGGAAGTGCCTTCCTTAACGCTGCCGTGTCACTTGTAATGGAGCTGAAGTAGGACACTGGGTGAAACAGACTGTGCTGGAATTTCCCGCTGCGCCCCGTGCATCTCAATGAGTCCCCATCAGCTGCCCATTTGTTCCCCTTTCTGACACAGTTATTAGCTACCTGTAGCTGCGCAGGCGGCCTAGAAAGTGATGCTGTGGTCTGATGATTTTTCTTCTGTTAGAAACAAAAGAATAGCACGGATCCTTCTTTCACTGCTTTAAATTTCCTTTTTTTTTTTTTTTAAAATTAAGTCTTACCAACTGACACAGTTTATGTTGGATAACAATGGCCTTCCAATTATAATGCTTTCAGACATTTCAGACAAAGAACAATTTCTGTTTTGGGCGCTTAACTTTACTCCTCATTATCAGGACACAAAATAACCATTTGATGGTTTTTCTTACGATCAGCCTTATTTTTCACATGATTATGTACGCCACCAAATGCACATCATCTATGCTATCTCTTAAACATAATTGCATAGCTTTAGCTTGTCCTTCGTTGGAATCTAATGTTCACATAAATCAGTACTTTTGAACTGCAGTAAACTGCAGTTTAACTCTTTTAACTTCTTAGGTGTTATTTTGAAGACTTGCGTTCCTCTTTGCACCATGTCTTCAGGGCAGTGAGTGGAGGCTGGGTGGGAAACTTCAGTACTTCAGTACTCAGCTATTTCAAATCAAAGCACTTGGATCAACTTGAGGTTTAGGATTTATACTTGTATTTAGGTTATGCAGTATTATTTTTTACCCCCTAAAATCCATATGAAATTTCTAGGGTTTTTTCCTCAGAATATGAAAGTCACAAAATCCTTATACAAGTTGCCACACTTGCATGTGTGTATGCATGTACAGATAGAGGTGCTTAAAAGAGAAATTAAAGACACGGATGTATGGAAAAGAGAGTCCTGCAAAGCCTTTTGAAACCTATGAGATCATGAAGCTGAAGTGCTGCAAATGAGAATTGCACTAAATGTTAATGTGAAAACAAAGGGAAGAAAAGCCAAAGGCGCGTGACGTTTTCAGGAACCCTATTTGAACATCTAAGGAAATCAGAGGAGGGAACTGGGGAATACCATCAAGGGTTGGAAATCATGCAGGAGTTCACTGATGGAGGTAGTGCCATAAGGTCCAGTTTGGATTAGGCTCATTTCATTTCCTGTGGATTCTATAGTATCTTTTTTGGCAGCTCACCTTAAAGTAAGAAAACCTTTTTATAATTTTGTCTTTTAATACAATGATAAATAGTTAAATTAGTAACTTCACTTAGAAAGAATAAAGACTGAGTATACTAATATATAGGCTGTCGCTTCCTTTGGCAGCCCCTTTGTAGCCCCACTCTAGCTGCAGCTTGGACTTGTGTCTCTCCTAACCCTAATCCTCTACTTTTTCCCCGCAATAGCTGTCAGCTTTTCGCACCTGGAGGCAGAATAGGGAAGGCACTGTTAGAGCAGAATTATACCTGCTGCTTTCGCCTCTGGGCTTTGTGGACCTTCCAAGCTGAAGCTCCCTCAGCCCAGCTTTTCTCTCTCCCTTTCTCTCTCAATAAAGCTACACCTGCAGAGTTCTAGGAACGCTGTGTAACGCAACTGCTTTTGACACGGAACGTGGATGCCTGTGAAAACAAAACTCCTTTTTCTAAGCAAAACCTTATTGTGGGATATAGGTTTGCATTCATTTTTAAATCCATTTTTGTTTAACAAAAAAAAAGGAAATATTAAATCATTTCTTGTTCAGCGTAAGTGTTGAGCTAGGATGAGAGAGAAATCCCTTTCAGCAAAAAGTAATATTCTCCGATTGCTCTGATGTTCATTCATATGGAGAATTTTAGGCATTTTAAGTTTCTGGAAGCTCTTCTGCAAATAATATCAAGTAAAATATTTAATACTTTTAGAACACTCTTCATACGCTATTATTAAGAGTTATAGAGTAATAAGAGTAATAGTAACTCTCCAGCCCTATGCATGGCATATTATTGAGCATTCCCCGGCTGAGTCATGTATTATATATGCCCTATTTAACTTGTATTCATTTTGTACCTCTGAAAACAATTTGCCATCAGTTGTGCATACAGAGACCCCTAATGTTCAGACAGTTAGAATAAGCAAAAGACACTTGTCTGATATTTTATTTTAAAACTCTCAAAGTGTGAAAACTTTACAACACCTTTTAAAGTGAAACTGCCAAGTGTTCCCAAGTCTTTAACTTACCCATTGCAGTGACCTTTATAAAATTCCTCTATGTAATACATGGCAATTGTCATCACAATTAAGGATAGCAGTTGCCAACATTGTCAAATGTCAGACTTTCAATTTCCTTAAATCTTCCAGATAAACATACACTTTGTGAAATAGCTGACCAACTGCCTTCTGAAGCATTCTTGTGCTTTGTGTTCCATTTGATGTCCAGAAGACACCTTTGTGTTTGCTGAGTCACAACTCTGATTTAAATCAGAGTGAGGAAGTGTGTAAAACTATTTATTACTTACACATGATCAAACTTGATGGGAAACTGGACTTCTTTCCAGATAATACCAAATACTGGAACTATAGTCCAGCAGGCTGTCTTTTCCACAGAATACTGCTGAACTACATTGTAACTTTGCAGGGAATACATGCCATTTTCTGAAGACACAAATAATCTGGAAGCAGAAAATTAAAATTATAAACAAATCCATCCAACTAAATCTGAATGCAATTTAAAAGGAAAAGATATGCCAAAGTTTTTATGAAGACTGTTGCTTAATATCTGAGAGTTAAGTATCACAAAAGCACAGAACAGAATATTTCATTCATAGGGGAAAAATGCACTTCTTTCTTGAATTATTCATGTTATTTTTTTCTTGCATAATTGGTACTATTTAAAGAGCTTGGGTCTGATTTCTTTTTTTGGGGGGGGAATTGTCTTGGCTTGTACTGTGCGTATGTATGTCTTGAACTTTATGGGTTTAAAATTACCAGGCATTGAGTATTCGATAGGTACACTGTCAAAATAACAGTTTTGTTTTTTTTTCAATCCATGCACAAATGACCTTTTTCCCATTTAGTGTGAACTGGCAAAACAGCTACACTTATCCATGCTACAGTATGGCATAGATCTGCTTTTATTCTAGTTTCTAACTGATCCATTTACTTCTTTAAAGACTGCAGCAGCATACCCATTGCTCGTGAGTGAGTGCGCAAGTTATTCATTTCACTGCCTGGCTCACCACTTCAATTTTCTCTGAAATATAAACAGTAAAATACTTCTGTGATAGACTATAGAGCTAAACATGAACAAATGAATCGGCTTTTTTCTAATTCCCACACGGAAGGGTAGTCTACCTTGAGAAAACCGGCTGAAGGTTATGGAGCAGTGTCCTATGGGCAGCAGCAGTGCTAGAAGTAGAAGGAATTTCTAAAATTAAAATGACTCTATGTAGATTTCACCGTTTTCTATGCTTCCAAAACTCATCTTCCCTTCCAACAGAACCATTTGTTAAAAAAAAAAATACATAAAAAAATCTTTCAACCACTATGAAAACAGGAAAAAAAATGTATTTTAAAAGTCCGTATGTTTCTGGATTCTATACCAGAAAAAACACATATACAACCCAATGCTTTCTATGTAAGTATATAAAATGCTTGGTAGACAATTTTTCTTGGTGGCAGACTGGATTACTAAATTGAAGATAAGCCACCTTAGTCATGTCATCTTCCAAATGTAAGTGCTGCAAAGGGAGACCATCTTCAGAAGGTGTGTGGTTGGGTTTTGCATTTGGAGAGTGTCAGGAGGTTTGTCCCACCCACTTTCACTGACCCCTCTGCAGCAATGGGGGCCAAAACTTGCCACATTAAAAACGGAACTGTTTGGTTTTTTTTTTACCTAGTTTTTCTCCAGGAGCAGTGCAATACCATAAAGTCTAGTGTAAAACACCACAGATAGTGATGACAGTCTGACGTCTGTGGCTGGAAACTGTAAATTACTGATCATGAACACTTGAATCATTGCAAATCCTAGAATAAAATCTAAATTAAATATTTCTCAGACCGTCTAGGACAATAGTGAATACTATGTGCTTGTTACAGCAGCACAGTCAATGAACACAGTGGCCAGTCTTTATTTTTTGTCTTGGACAGCAGTCTTCATTGTTAGTCTAATTCTCATAATTTGTATTCTACACAGAGGCAGGAATGTAAATGGCCGTAAATTTAAGCAGCATTTAGTACCTAATCCTGGTTGTTCTACCCAGCCCTGGCCTCTTAAACTCAACAGTTTCATGGAGGGAATCTAGCTGAGGCATTAGATAACCTTTCACAGATGAAGTTTCTTCTTTAATTAAACAATATCCCTGAAAGAACAAATCACTTTCTAAGAGCGGAGAGACTGCTGTAGATACACCAGAAAATAAATTGGGTAACTCCCATCTCCCCAGTAGTATGTGTAGCTGCCTTTTATACATCTTCCACTCAATTTCCCGATAAGCCCACAAAATGCATATTCACTGCAGCAATTTATCCTCAACGCTTCAGTGGAGAACTGTCTTAATTTGCCAATTAACACTTCACCACCCTCCAGCAGGGCCATCAGTTTCATTCTGACTGTTAAAGCAGCAGTGGGATTGTGCTCACTCACTTCACAACGTGCTGCTGCCAAGGGGGTTACGTAAAGGTGAAAGTCCTTTCCATTACAAAGTTCTCACTTACAGAATATAAGATTTGAAATAGCTTGTTATTGTCTCAAGTTGTCACACCGGCAACAGCTATATGGGCTGAAGTTTTTCTGAATAATTTCTTTGTTTTTTAAACAAATGGAACAAAAGAGATTAATACATATAGCAGCTTTCCAGTACCTAAAGGTGGCCTGCAGGAAAGCTGTGAAGGGACTTGTTTCAGGGAGTGGAGCGATAGGACGAGAGGTAATAGTTTTAAACTGAAAGAGGGGAGATTTAGATGAGATATTAGGAAGAAATTCTTTGCTGTGAGGGTGGTGAGCCCCTGGCTCAGGTTGCCCAGAGAAGCTGTGGCTGCTCCATCCCTGGAGGGGTTCAAGGCCAGGTTGGATGGGGCTTTGGGCAACCTGGTCTGGTGGGAGGTGGCCCTGCCCAGGGCAGGGGGGGTGGACTAGATGAACTGGAGAGAAGGGGGAATGGGAAAACTACCAATTATACTTAAAATTTTTGTCTTGTTATCAGACCATCAGTGACTCTCCTGCACGCTAGACCAGTATCAAGTGGGATATTTAGAGCTTTTTTTCTGTTTATTTTGTTTCACACACTGGCTACAGAAAGCAGAGTCCAGTGTTCGGTCAGGCCGTAGCTGTATTTCCTCAGTGTTGTAACCCTCCTTGCTATGCAGTGCTGCTGCACCTTCCAAAGAATGAATTTGTAAATAGTAAAGGTCTAACCGTGTGCATATCTCTTTAAAGCAATTGCATGCTATTTCTTAGTAACTTTTCATAATCATATTAAATAGCATACTTTAACAGTTTAACCTTGAGAACAGTGGGAAGGCAATAACCATGTTATGTCTCTTTCAGCTTTTAAGGTGATAATTTTCTTCAGAGCATGCTCTGGGTGTTTTGTTTCGATCAATTCTGTCTCATAACCTGTATCTGTAAGATACCTGGTCTTAAGCGTGATTCTTTGTAACATTGTCTTTTCAAAATAAATGTAACTCTTCAGCTTTCCCTCAACACTTTTTTTATTTTAAGGTAAGAAATTATATAAACTTGTTCTCCAGTAAGTCTTGCCAATCACCATGCATTGAATTTTTGTTCTAGAGAAAAGTTATAATCCTCATGATTTTAAGTTGTACTGAGGGTAGATTTAATTTTTCATCTGATTTTCTTAGTATCTGCTTTTGTTTTCCAGCAGTCAAATTGTATGTGGGAAATGCTAGCTGTGAGGTTCTATTAAAATCATTGCCCGGCTCCTCCTGATTGCAGTCCAGCTGATCTACAAAAGGAAGAGCAGTTGGACAGTTTTCCTCCTCTCCTCTGCACAGGTAGGAACCTGGTATCTGTTCTGAGTTCTTTGGTAGCCGTATGTCCTGGCACTATAAGCAGTATTCACATGTTTAGGTAACGGGAAATCTAAATGATAGAAAAGGAGTCTTGGCCTAAGTGTTTGGGACCAGTTTCTCTCAGTTCCTTGCTGATACGTAGCAGCTCAACCTGTAACAGAAATAAATGGCTAAAGCAGAAGCTTGATCAAAGTTACAGGGATAATTTAGGATTTTAAAGAAAGCCGGTAATATTTTAATCTAATATTATAAAATCTCATTTACAGCTCAGAGAACCCATTTAAAGTCAACAAAAGCTTTGGTATTGATTGATGTGAACCAGGCACACAGAGACAGTCGTGCAGGTTGGGGAAGGATCACAGCTGTTAGGGTTCCCTTAGAGTTAAATCTGCATCATTGGCACGTTTGTCTTTGTCTGAAAGGGACTTCATTTTCTTACGAGCTGTGAGGGAGTGCTCATGCCATGCTGTCTTACAGAGAACCTGGAGTCAGAAGAGGTCCAGGTTGATCCCGAGGTTGGTAGATCCATGTTTACCTAAACTGACAAACCAAACCATCAGTGGAGAGAGGGCAGAGTCAATGTGAAGTCTACTGCTTTCTCAAACAAAGCTAAAATGCTTACAGGGAGACTGTGATAATGGTTGGCGGTTTGTTTGCTCCTGGAGAGAGCCATGCAACCCAAGCACTTCTTGTTTTAATTTTGCCCAGAGGCATTCATAAAAAGCGAAATGGGAGTTTTCGCTGTAAGAAACAAATAAATTGTCTGTTGCTACCTCAGACACCAAGTGGTCACATTCATTGAAGGGGAAGCCTTTGCCATTAAAATATTATGGATAAATGATATATTATGTAAATGTGAGAAGCCACTTTACTACTTTTTGCACTGCAGATTTCTTCTTAAATCTCATCCATGATGGGTAAAAGACTGTAAACAGATGGAAAGACCTCTGCCAGTTCTGTTAGACTACGAGTCTGGATTAGAGCCAATTGCTAGAAGTTTCTCACAAAGCATAGTGCTTTTCATTGCCATCAGACTTCAGCTAAAATACATTTCTGAGATAAATGCAAATCTGGCATTGTTTTCTGTATCTGAGTATTCATGCATACAGCTGTTCAATTGCCATATAATTTAAATTTTTGAAAACTAGTTAATTTACTGCAAATGTGTTTACAGGGATCAGTTGGAACTTCTATGCAGTAGAATAAAAATCCTCTTTAAAAATGAACAGTACTTCTGTATTACAATTTCCTCTCTCCCGTTTTGGGACACACATAAACTTATAGGGCCAGTGGTTTACTTTAAGTGACTAGAATACATGTTCTTAATTGATAATGTGATAAATTAACTGGTCATCAACTATTTATCATAGGAGAATCTACTTTTACTCTGTACTAATTGTTGATGTTCAGCAAGTTCTTAGATCTTTTTAAAATGCTTATTCTTCATATGCAACTTTGAATTGTACACGGCTTTTTGTTGCAGTATTATAAAACATGCTAATTTGTCTGAAAATGGGTAAATTTTGTACGTCTTATTTTGGTTACCATAAATTTTGACTGATTTGGTTTTGTATGTTTTTCATCAGCTGAGCTACTTTGCAGGACAGCAGGTTTGTAGCAGGCTGAGGTCTCACATACAGACAGGTATTGCAGACACCTGCCATGTACCCAAATCCTGTTGATTTGTTAAGGAGATGAAAAATTAATAGAGTTTTGCCGGTTTTCTAGGGTTTTTTCCTGGTTAGTCAGTAATCTTTGGGTTGGGGGGATCTTTCCCCCTCTCTTTTTTTACTGTCTGATCTTACTAACCTGTGTGATTTGTCTTTCATTCCAAAATCCCGTGCTTCCTTCTAATTTGGCTCTCCTTTGCCTTTGTTCCACCTGCAGCAATTAACCTACTTTCTTCTCCCCTCCTACTTTATGGGAGAACCTGGTATTATAATTCATTATTGGGGCACTTGCATAAGAAATAGTTAAAGCAAAATAATATTTTATTAGAAGATTTTGAGAGCTGTGTGTTTATACCAAATGCATCAGGACTTGGAAGATGCACTGAAGTAAGTAAATACTAAAAGAGATTTAGATCCTTGCTGGAGTTTTCTGTTGCTCACGAGAATGATATCTCATCACACATGGATTACAGTTTTGGTGACTGGCATAGTTTGGTCATTATTTGCAAGTGCTAAATAAGTTTACTGTAATACTAAGTAAATATACTCAATAAAAATAGCAAGTACCAGGACAAATAGTTTTAATTGAAAGTAGTAGTAACTATATTATTAAACTTTCATATAGCCATAGAGGTGGACCAACACTTCCTTGTGTCAAGCATTGTACTCTACGTACAAGTTATTAGAAATCACGAAACACTGTGCTTTTAATTTGTCTCACTAAAATCCTAGCTTTACGGAGAAATCACTTCATTTGAAAGCTGTGTTTCTACCCAGCCTCTACAAAGTGGTAATTGGCCTGTTGCGGTTTTATTTGAAGTCTCTTCTGCGATGTCTTGTTTTATATTTATGCTTGTTCCTTTCATTTACTTTAACTGTCTCCCTCACTTTTAAACTATTCCTGTTGTCTGAAGTCAAACTTTGACAGATTTTATTTGTGTTTTCCTTTCCTCATGAAGGGATGTTGAATAAGTATTTTATCATTACTATTAAATAGGGGCTCTTTTGTAGTCACATCATGAAACAAATCTTGTAGCTGTGACTTACTAAAGAGATCCTTCTCTTGTGAAGTTTTTGGGCTAGTGGCAGCTTTTATTCACAATCCAACGTCATTTGTATTGTGTTATAACAGCATCCTGCATACTATCACTTCCATAACAAGGAACACTACATTAATATTTTTATTTAAAACCTGGCACTCATTTTAGCTCATACTGTATTATCATTTGTATAAAGGCAGTTGTGCATATCTATTATGTCTTCGGTAGGTGATTCTTCTTTTTTCCTTTTTTTTCTCCTTTTATTTTTTCAAAATGTATTTTAAGGACTTCACCTTTAATAGCTGCATAATCCCACAGAGCTTGTTCCTCCATACCCTGGAGTTTCTAAGTGCCAGCCAGGCACATTCCCTACTGTTTAAAGTGGAGCCCACTGCTCAGCGGGCTCATTGGTATGCCAAAATATTTCCCTGTTTCCAAGAAAAGACGATTCTTTCTCTGTATGCTGTTACTCAACCATTCATAAAGGCTCTTTGTCTCTGGATTTCAGTGCAGCATGGGGACCACTGCCGTGCTGCTCTTATTCATATTCAAAATTCTTAAAATGCCACTCTACCGTACGTGAAAGGAGGTGTCCTAGATTTCTCCTTCCTTGCCTCCTTGGACACGTCTGTCAAGTCCGCATGCTGCTCATTCACTGACTGGAGAGCTCTTTCCCTTTCACAGAGAAGAAACTTCCTGGAAACTCCCTCCCGTGTTTCTCTCCAAGTAGCTGTGGAGGGCCACTAAAAATTATGAGGAGGGCTGAAGCAGACAGGAGATGAGAGGCAGAGTGCTGGGATTGTTCAGCTTCGTGGAGAGAAGTCTAGGGGCAGATCTTATTGCCAAAACACTCCACATGGCACATCCTAGAAGACACATGGTAACAGAATGGGATTAGCATTCTTGGGATTATGTTTTGGGATTAGCAAAGAACCAAAAAACTTTCTATACATCCCTGTTCCTCTTCTGTCCTATGAAAACATTCTGTCCTATAAACACATCTGTATAGACAGGTGTTTTTCTCTCCATCACAGATGATGCAGAGATCTAAAGACTTCATACTCACAGATGTTTGCAAAGATTCCTTTAACTGTTGGAGAATAGAGAGCAGAGGGAAGTTACTGAAAATGCTCTCAAGAAACCTTGATAGATCTGAAAGTCTTAAAAATCTGACAACTCTTTCTCCCAGGAAAAGGCAGGTTTTCTGTAATCTTTGGAGAGGGCTTCCTTCACTAAGGCTTCTGCACCAAAGTCCTTCCACACCACTTGAAAGCAAGTAAGAAATCGGTTTGTTTATCTCCACTCCTTCCTCCTCTGCCTGACAAGTTGAGGATAACTCTGCTGTGTCATTTGGTAGCTTTGCTTGCTGAGCTCACCATGCTGGGGAACAGTCGCAGAATTTTCTCCTCAGAAACAGACCCCAGGCTTAGCAGCTTTAGCAGCACCAAGAGGAAGATCTTTCTTCCTGGAAGATTTTTGTTTGTATTTATTTTAGGTTGCTAAACCAGATGCTGTATTCCTGCAATGGTGAGAAAGCTTAGGAATTCAAATGTATCTCTCTCTTTTCCTATCAGTGGCACTGCTGAAAGAAAAATCAGTCAAATAGAGAGTGAGGCATAAGCTCTAAGCATGCAGCTGAGCACAAGACGAGAGTAAGAAGAATATGAATAAGCAACAGATCTTTGCAGCACCATCCATTACTTAATGTTTCTCGGATAATCTGCTAACATGAATGAGCCTTCTGTAAAAAGTTTCTTCAGCATATAGAAATGGAAGTTTCAGTATTAGAAAATATCTTGATGTATTTTGTGATATTTCTTCCAAACCTGCCTTTTTAGACAGTTTTTTAATTCTTCTGTTAGACAGATTTTCCTCAATACCTGCTCTGAATGACTTGAAGACAGTGAGATGGGGAGGGAGGGAGGCATGGCAATTTTCTTTAAGTCAACAGCTAGCTATGGGAATGAAAAGGGGTTGGGGGGGGGGGGGGGGGGGGGGGGGGGGGTAGGGTGCGGGGTGTCACTTCTTCCTTCTAGAAAAAGGTGTCCATTCACTTATCCTCCCATTTCCCTGGCAGGTGAATGTTAGCTAAAAGAATAGCAGTGATGAAATTATATCATCATCCCTGAATTCAAACCTAAGCCAGACTGAAGTTTACATAGATACATTTATCTTTGTTTAGCTGTTTTTCTTTACTATATATGCTTATTCCTTCTACTGAAACAATCAGCATTAAACTACTGATTACAATACTTTACATTATGCTTGAATAATTTAAAAAGACGTATTGAAAATCTTTTTAGGGTAATTCAAAACACAACTTAGGTTACAAGGCTCAAAGTGGATGTGCTTTGTTTGATTATGGTCTGGAGTATCTAAAAATGTTGGCTTCCTTTGTCATTAGGGAGGCATTTTGGCTACACTGATATTCTTTGTATTTACTCTGCTAATCGCTTTTGTTTTTTCTATACTTCATGTTACATTTAAGAAGCCAGTAGTGTCTTTATCTCATTGTTCACTGAATTAAGAATGTATTCACATCATCTTCTTTTTGCTGAATAAGCTTGATCTCTTCCAGAAATAAAGTTTCTTTTAGAAGCAAATCTAACGTGAAAAACTGAAGTTTATAAGAATCAATAAAAAGTACAGGAACTTGACTCCTGTTTTCCTTCAGCAGATTTTTGAAACGAAATTCCAGCATAACTTAGCAATAGGATAAGTGAAGACATGGCTTTGCTTATTGGGAAAAGTGCATGCTTTATCTTTTTTGTTTGTTGTTTACAGTTATGAGTGGCAGAAACTTGTTTGAATGTAAGCTGAAAATTCACTATATAGCCCCCTAATGACAGGAACGCAAGTGGTTTAGAGCAGCTGCATATTGTAAGACTTCTGATAAAAATCAACTGGATTGTTAATGCTGCACAGTAATATCACTAACTAGGTGGGAAAATATAAGTACTCGGATTTTTCCCTTGCTGAATTCTCCGTTGTTTACTATGGTCACATCATTCGTTGCCACACTGGCATATATTACGTGTGATACACAAAATTATCTTTTGTTGGAATAAAATGTACCCCACAAAGTTTGTATTCCTTATCTGGCCTACAACATCTTCTAATATTGAGCAAATGGATCTAACGTCATCAATCCGATCAACATAATCAATCAGGGACAATACAAATCTGTCCCTATATTTTGTTTCCCTTAAGATTATTCATTGAAGGAGAAAACTCATTTTCATTAATTTATGTTAACACACACCAACATGTTTTTGCAGCTTTGATCTCTACTGAAGATTTATAAGAAAAGTTAGATTTTAGGAGTGCCAGGGCCTTAATTATTTTTTTTGTAAAATTTTTAGTAAGCTGGAGAAGCTGGAGGTGTCTTGTTAAACCTAGCAATTTTTCCAGTTGTTTAAACCAGAAGATTACAGCCCTTAATAATGACAGTATAGTTCGTTTTTGTAAGTATTACACCTGTTTTTGTCTTCCTTCATCTGTGATGTTAGCTAAGGGTAACTCAAAAAGGACAGCCAGTGTTTTTATTCAGAAAGTAGTTTGCAACCATACAAGGGAGTAATTTAGATTCTTTGCTCCCTATCTCCCCTTTCTTTTTGCCATACTTGATGTTTTTTTTAAAATTCAATATAAAATTAGATTTGACCAGGTAGATTAAACATTTGAGTAATTTTTTTCTCCCAAAAAGTTCCTTCCAACCAATTGATTATCAAGTACAACCTGTACATCATCACACTGAGTTAGAACAAGGGTACATCTTGTCCACAAGCAGATGCACAGAGCAAAAAAGGGCAGGTATGTATGATACTTCCTCTGATATCCTTGCATTTCCATCTATTTTCAGATTAGATTTCCTGAGCTAGATGTAGTTTCTGTCTACTTAGTAACCCATAATTTTTCCAAGTACTTGATAAGTCTTCCCTTTGGTAACAAGTAGTGCAGATGTGCTACCTGCTGTGTGAGAGCTCGCTCTGCTTCCAAAAGAGCTGAAAACTCAAGAGAAGTGCCAAAAATCAGCTACAAATCACTTGATGCCTGGAAGGCTGGCATTCGAGTAGCCTTTTTTTATTTGAATGAATATGTTGATTCAACAGACCTGCATGTTGCGTGGTAGTAAGTGCACATAAAACCTGGCAGCTACGTTTTCTGTCATTTGTCCAGATGCTCAGACAATCAGGGGTTAAGTGCTTGGGCTGCCCTTCTTCCCTTATGACTTATCCTGTTCTCGGGCTTCCAATTCATAATTTTCTGTAGAAATGTTTCTTTCCTGACTTCAAATTTCAAACGTTAATACAGCTCTGCAGCCCTCTATTCCCACTCTCTTCCCCCATGCCTGGCATGGAAATCCTGGTCGTTGTGTTGCTTTCAGTAGTTTTCCAGAAAAAGGAAGTGACATTTATAGGAGAATGGTATAAATATACAACTGAACTGCTGTTAAAAACACAGTTGTTCTTTGTTGATAGACAAAGGAGAAAACATTTTCAACAGACTACAAATGAGAAAGTTTTCGTTGTGAAATTCCGAGACGAAATCATTTCATTTCAGTATATATTTATCTATATATGTGTATCTCTTCAAAATTCAGACTACAAAGGTGGAAGTAACATTGAGCTAAAAAGTCAAAGGGTTAAGTCTTTCTCTTGAAAATCTGTATGTATTTTCAGGCCGACTGAAAGAGACATTTCCATAACTGTAATTTATGCAATTCTGAATCAGAATTTAGATTAAAACTTTGAAGCGTCTGCTACAAAGAGCCATGATGTTAAAAACTCCAGTTATCACTCTGGGCTCTTGCACATCAGACAAGAGTTTTGATTGTAATGGGATTTTCCTTCTTTAAGATATAAGAAAAAAGTGAGTTGTAAAGATTTATGTACTATGTCACAGTATTCTTAGAGATTGCTGTTTTTGTAAGACTGGTTCTTTTATGAAAGCATTTTTCTTCCACTCTCCATCAAAGTTACATCTCTGGCCCTGGAAGTAAGGTTTTTTCCTGCTAGTGTGGTGGTTGTCTTTTTTTTTTTTTAAAGTGTCAGTCACACTTTGAGAGTGCTATTCGTTTGACTATTTCCTGCTTTATGATGCTGTCAAAATTATGAAGTGTATTCCTAAAGAATGAGAGGAATGGAGAGGGAAAAGGAATGAATTTGTAACAGTGAGAACTGCCCAAAATAAAACATTTTACTTCTTTTGTTCATGGAAATAATAGTCTTATTTTACAGTGATCCTCTTAGAAACAATATACTTGGTTGAGTGACATTGCTACAAGCCTGTACAATAGAGATTTTTCTGAAAGAGAATCTTGGGATTAAAATGAAAATACATTACCATCTCCTTTATACTTCGCTGTTTTAGTTATTTGCGTGAGAAGCGCATGTTGGAGAGCAGCAGTTCAGACGGTGCGTGTGGAAATAACCTGACAGTCTTCCTCCACGTGAGGCTGAAGCGAGGGCTTCAGGCAATTGCCGAGACGGATGCAGCTGCCGCGGGTGTTCCTGCCATAGGCAGGTAGACCAGCCTCTAGTCTTTGAATAATCCAAATAAGACAAAGCCTAATTAGAACCTATAATAACACTACCTTAAAATTACTGGGGATCTCTTTTTACATTTCTTACAAACCTGACGTTTAATGGTAGATTCAGACAGCCAGTGAACCAAAGAAAGGTGTTCTTGAGCCATTCTGCAGCTCCACAGTGACAAAGAAGATGTGGCAACAGCTGGTGACAGCCATCTCCTCTATTTGTCCCTGGAAAGGGAGCTCTGTACCACAGGTGGTCCTTGAGTCAGTCTGGCCCTGAAAAAACAAAAAGAGCAGATTTTTGATCAAAGTCTTTTATTAGGTCTAAATTGAGCTTTGAGGTAAGCCTCTGAAGGCAATTGAAATCACAACTGCTCTTAACGACACACAAAGCTTTGCCTGAATGGCAACCCATTTCACTATACTTTAATAGTATGAATTCTACAGCAGAGAGTTTATCAACTCTTAGGGACATTTATTAAGAACCCAGTTTGTCTGTGCAGTTACTTGTGGGTGAAGACAAAAACTAACAGCCTTTAATTACCTGGCACTGCTTTGAATATGTGAACTCTGAAAGAGATGCTATTTAACAGTATTTATTGTATTATTTTTCTTATACTGAGCCTTTTCCACAAAGAATATTCATTACAGTACTTTTTAATTTCCAGCGCAAAATGCTGTAAGCCATTCTATGTTATTTATTAGTTAATCACAAAATGCATATATATGCAATGAAATATTCATATGCAATTCCATATTAAAATATTTCATTTGAATGTACAACAAACTTCCTCAGAAGGAAATTTAGGATTGTATAATAGTTTCACGGTTCTAATTCTAAAGTTGTTATAAATTTTTTTACCAACATAGAAGTTGCTGGTCTTTGTTATGATATAATGATGCTCAAAAGTTCCTTTTGGAAAACAGAGTAATGATGTAAAAATGGTATGACAAAGTCTTGAATATCAATATCAAGCCTTTTTCATTGTTAGGACACAGGAAAAATAGTCATGTTACCATGTGAATTTTTTTAAAGATGTTTAAGCACTGCATAAGAAGGCCAAGTGTCAAATGATACTGAATGGTACGTTCTGAGTATCATGGCAGAATGTTCACTTGAAATATACAGCACTTAAGGAGTGATGTGTTTAGCATGACATGAATTGCTAGAAGCTTTATTTTTGTTGCATTAGAAGATATCCAAATGTGAAAATGAAGCAGCTTTAGACTTTAGCTTTAGTGGTATTTGCCGTTAGAGAACTGGAAATTAAGCAGAAGAAAATTTAGTTGCACATTTTCAACACAAGATTCAGTACTGACTTGCTTCAACTCTGAAACATGTTTCTATGTAGTGTTATCCCTTAAATTTATATACTAGAAGAACTAATGGCTAGGAAAAGGGGGTTTTTTGAGCATTTAAAAAAATTATTTACATTATAAAATTTTATCTTTTCTGCTGCCAATGTATTTGACATACCGTAGGTCTTATAACCTTCTAAAGAGAGGTGTCGTCTCTTTTCAGCTATGCAATCTAGTTACCAAGGAACTGAGACACAGCTCGGTGACACGCAAGATTTCAGGCCTCTAACTGCTTGAGAATTATACCTTTAGTATGCAAATACATCTCCTAGGGAAGTTCTGATTAAAGGCAAATTAAATAAATGTATGTGTCATTTAAAGTCAATGATATGTATAAAGCTGTAAAATTATATGGTAATTTGTATGCTGTGTCTGTCTATCAGGAACGATACTTCTTATTGAAATTATAAATTGATGAAAGAGTAGATTCTTCTGTAAGAACGAACTACCACTAGACTACCCTTCCTGACACATCAATAACCCAGAAAATCTCTGGCCATTTTCAAACACATTTTTTGCCTTTTTTTCAGCTATTTCTACTCTTGAAAAGCATCCTGTTTATGGCTGTGCTAGAAGTGTTGTTACCTGAATCTTGACAGCAGAGTTTCTATGAGGAGGCAAGTTTCAAACTGTCACTTGCTCCTTCCATCTTTGCCTTTCATTCTTCCCACAAAACTTCCTCTTCTTTTTCTTGTTATTTTTATCCTCCAGCCAAAAGCATTTCTCCCCTTATCCAATGCAGTAAGCAAAGGAGGATTTTTGTGTGTTTAATAAGAGGACTGCAACTCAGCCATTCATTTTTGGAAATTGGTATGCAACTCTGACATAATCTAAAAAGGTCCAATTGGATAATCAGAATGTAGCTTTGAAAAAGAGCTTATCTTAACAGCCAGACTGTGCTCTCAATTATATACTCTGCATAATATAAAGGTGGCCCAACACTAGAATTGTTTGTTTAGCTCTTGTCTACTTCCTCCTTTCAATTTTTTTTTAATAGCACTTGCTGCTTTTAAAACCTTCTGTTGGGTGACAATATTGTAGGTTGAGATGTTTCCATTTGTTACTGGATGAGGTTAGCAGAGTGTGAGAAAAAAAATTAGTTTCCGGAATAGGAGCTTTAGAAAAGTATTTCTGATCTCTTGGAATTGATGATTGCTGTTTTTATGTGGCAGGTGGGGAGGGGTTAGCTCTAGAGAGGGCAGGGAAGAGTAACTAAGAAAGGAGCTTTGTGAAGCAGCTGAAATGGCTGAAGAAGGCTTTTATGAGACAAAATGCTGTAAGGATTCTTTCTTTCTCTAAGTGCTTCTTTAAAAATGTCTGTATTTATTTGTTACTTTTTTCCAATAGGCAGACATACATGTTGGACAACATTTAGGACCATTTCTCTGTGTGTCAGATGCATGTGCCTACTCCTAATCACGGTAATCGCATTCTAGAATACAAACGAACATGACTGCCAACGCCATTTCACATTCCCAGCCCCAAAAATACTGTGATCTAATTTGTTTCTTGCTGAATACTCCTTCAGCCCTGGGCCATATACAGTATGCACCTGTTAAGCTGTGTGTCTGATGGAGGGGACGTATATTTTAATTGGGTGGTTTTTAAATACCTCTCACTACTCCATTAGATTTTTAGATGACTAGTGTTTGGCTGATTTTAAGGAACTGGCTTAAACTAAGAATTTTTTAACAGGAAATTGTGATGAAAATGTGTATCATAAGCTCAATGTGGAAATAATTGTCTTTGTTCTGTGCCATACCCAGTATAGTGTGAGTCAATGCTTATCATACACTGAAGTTTCCTAACGATTTAATTTAAAGCGGTACAGTCCTTCTCTAAACAAGGTCTAATCTGTACAGGGAGTACTAACGTTCCTGTACATTCTTATACCTAGTACCTTGTTTACCTAACAAAATTTCAGCTGTATTTCTAACTCTTCTCAGCAATGTTTGTATCTGATTGCCTAAAATATTCCTTTCACACCGGTAGTGGTGCGGTACTGGATCTTAGCTGGAACTGGTACCTGCTCCAGAGACAAAGGAAAATGCTTCTAATATGACAAATGATAAAAAGTAGATAAAGAAACTGCAGCTTCATCCTTCATAGTATGTCGGTGGTATTTTGTAATTATCCTGCTTGGGCTCTGGGTCCCAAAGCCAGGATAAATAAAGAAAATTCTTTGAGAGATTACTGGGAAGATTAGCGGTAAAAGGGAGTAGAACCACGTGCTTCAGTACCTGCTTGATCACACTCTCTGTAGCCTGGGTGACAAAGATAACCAAAACTGCAGCGTATGTTTCATAAAGATCACATACAGGTAAATCCTTTCATTTAGTTCTTCTTCAATAAGAAGAAAGATATCCCCAGACGTTGTTCTTAACAGAAGCATCAGAAATAAAATAACATCAGTTCCTTAGTTAAGAGAGAAAAGCAACAGTTTTGTACCTATCTGATAGGGATTGTGCTTTTAGACTCTTCAAATACTTCATGAAAATACCAAATTCAATGCATTTCAATTCAATTAGTTATATAGTATTATTTTATTCTACTAGTAGCCAGACTTTACATCTTATAACGCTATTTCATTTTTTAAAACTGGAAATAAATCAACATATTTTGAGAATTACTAAGTGTGAATTCACTAAATATTGGCCAGTTTCATTAAAGGAGAAGAATAACGAGTGTTTTTAACTGATCTGAGCAAAGCAGGAACAACTGTTGCAAAGCTTTGCTTTAAATACGTATTGGTATTTGGAAGTCATCACCCAGTGATTTACGAAGTTTAGTTTTCCCCCTGCAGGTTTATGGGTAACTGCGTCTTCCGTAAAATTTCTTTGAACTTTCCTTTGTAAAGGAAGCTAAGAGTCTACTCTCATAACCATGTTATTTCCATGCCTCACTAACAGAGCAATACGTTACTCTCCGTTTGCTATTTTATTTCTTTCTGATTTTTTTATTTACTCCTAAAATATGTACAAAAGTACAGACGGAAGTTCCAGAAGTATTTTCTAGTTTAATCACCACTAAAAATTCATTCCAAGTCTTTGCAGCTGTAGGACTCCTTAATTTCTCAAATCAGATAGGACTAACGTATGTTTTTAACGTGCTGCAAAAAATTGTATCAATCGCATACTGTTTTCACTTTTTCCAATGGCATTGACTTAAACATCAACTTAAAGTTGTTTTTTTTTTTTTTAATTTTATCAAAATCTTGGCTCTTGTATATGAAATGACAGATTGACTATATGCATCTTGAAATTGTTTAAGTTCTTTAACAGCAGCATGTTGAAAATTGAGATTCATCTCTGATCTGAAAAGTATGTCTCATGGCAGTAGACCATAACTAAGGATGGTAGATAGCTAGATGAAGTAAATAGTTTACAGCTTTGAAGAAGCCAGTGTCATATGTTTTCGGTATTTGTTAACAACTTTTCTTGAGAGTGATCTACTGAGAATGATAGTTGCCTACTGCTTCTCAACCCTGTTTTATGCTGGATTGTAGAACACAGGTTTATTTTCATAGAGGTGGCATCAAGTCTGCGCATCGCACAAAGACAAGGGAAAACTTTAGGCTATGCAGATTGATAGAAATCAATACCAAAGGCATATCTTCAAGAACGTAGCATCCTACACACTAACACCAAAGAGCTATGGACTGCACAGGATACCTATGTGCTTCATACTCACACATTCTATATTGGACAATCTGAAATGTTTATCTGTTCTGGGCATATCAGATCACACTATTCTGTATTATTTTCTCTCCTGATTCTATTTGTTTTGATGAGCAAATCGCTGAGCACAAAGTAAATGTTAACAATTCTGTATATCTCTGACCTTTTTTTCTGGATGCTCTTTTAAAACTCAGTTTAAAAGATAAACTTTTCAGCATATTTTCTTAGACTTTCAACTGTATCTCTTAATTCTTGGTTAATCCAAAGAGAAAGCAGTTGAAATTCTCCCTCATATCAGAATTCCCACATCTCCGAGTGTTGCTGACATTCTGTGAGGGAAAGCCTCCTGGGAAAAAAATGGGGGAGCGGACATTAAGTGTTCCTGGTATGTTCTTCCCCTTTCCTGCTCAAATAGCTTCGCACCCAGGATACGGCTCCTACAAAGGGATGAATTCTGTCTATCTGCCACATGGCACAGATGAGCCAGGTCAGATCCCCTCATCAAAAAAGTATTCAGGTGAGCAGATGAGAGAGGAAGATCAGCTTATCGAGAAACACGTACTTAGAAAGGCTGGACTTGGAAGAAAGCAAAGACAAACAGTTGGAGCAAGACAGTGGAATTCACAAATAGTAAAATGGATAAGGCAATATAATTTCTAAGTGGAGATGTCAGGCGACTCAACAGGGCTGGGATAAAAATTATCTGCACAATATTCAAAATTTTTAAAGTAATTAAGATAGCTATATGGACTTTTAATATGCTGGATATCGGGTCAAAGATGGGAGTGTTGTGCTTCAGGTGATAAAACTAATTTAGTTATAATTAATGACCCTTTGATTAAAATGGGCCAAAAGAGGAGAAGCAAATTTCTTAGTAGTAATTACTATAGTCTATAAACATTTTTTCTTTTTTTTTTAAACTAGTGAGTGTGATAGTGAAAAGATCTGTAGTCTAAATCAGACTACTTTGCTATATTTAAAATTAAATGAAGTGTACCAAAACCTGAAAAATGTCTTGCTTTTTAATTTTCAGATAATATCTGAAGAACTGCAAGAACTAATAGTTAAGGAAATGCAGTAGCCCACTGACATGTTACTTGCTGTTAATTCAGATAAGCTTTATTGGGTCAGGAACTTCTTCCAGACCTATTTACTGATCTGAAAATGGTGCCCTAATATTTGATTAAAGATTACTGCCACATCTGTGGAAGAATTAGTGCTCTTCATACTGGCTGCCCTTTCAGTTTTGTAATTCAAAACAACAATCTGTGCCCACTCTATTAGAAATCTGACCCATAATTCTTTGGAGAAAGCCATAGTAAAAATTGAAGGGCATACAGATCTTTTAACCGTATCGCATCTAGAGATAAAATTTTAAGAATCAAGATGTCCTAGACAGTGACAAAGTGTAAACAGGTGGAAGTTGTAATATGTCAATGAGTATGCAAGCAAAAAATGACAACTGCTACAAAATGTAACGTGCAAATTTACCATATGACATTTTCTCCCCAATAATGACAAAGTTTTAACATCATAGCCACAGACCTCATAATTACTAGACATTGCTCTTAGATATGTGTTAATATTGTCCTGATGTAAAACATACTATAATACATGCCGAGGCATTGGAATGTGATGGACTTCAAAAGTTATTGTAATTCATTCTTATTAATAAGAAAGTCACTTGGCCGTTTCTGTGCAGCAGAATCAGAACTGTGCTGCCAATGTCAGAGAAGTTTTCAGCTCTCTAAATGGGTGGATCCAGGGAAGTTAAACTATTTTTCATTTCTGTAGTAATTATTTGCCCTCCATGAGCCAATACAGCTAGGAACCAGTTTAAATTTACCCTTGTGAAGAAGAACTGCACTACTTGTTAGAAAATCAGTGTTTCAGAATGTGTTCTTCTTGGGAATTTTTGACAGTTATGTGAGACTCTGAGCTTCTGGTCAGAATGCATCCCTGCCAGCAGATGGGACTTACTGTTCAAAGCACTGGAGTAAAGAAAAGCTTGGCCTGAGACAGACTGGGAATCTGGGCAGTCCTCTGGGGAAAGGGCAATTCATACTGAAGTGCAGTTAGCTTAGCAGTTTGGCTTTGGAATTTAGCTAGAGACTTCGGTTTCCAAATGGCAAGCAAAGAGCAGAAAAATGTCTTGCTTTTTCTCTCTCTCCCTCTGTCTTTCACTCTCTCACATATTATTATTCCTTTTTTTTTTCCTTTTTGTTGTTTCCCCAGCACACCTGTCAAACTCTCTTTCTGACCGAGAATAGCAGAAGAAAAAAAAGAACTTTTGAAAACTTTTGCTGACTAGAAAAGCTCCTTTAAGAAAAATGCCATTAGGACTTCTGAAATTCTATGTTTGCGTTAACAGTCTTGGATCTTTAGTCTTACTCATGAGAGGATTAGCTACCACCATTCCAACTTACATCAGCTTTATTCTTGAAAAGATTTTATCTGCTCTTGTATTGTCTGTCATTCAACAACTTCAGCAGAAGAAATGAACCTAAGGAGACTAAAAATTGCATGCTATCTGTATTTTCAATATTTTTGATAGAAATATTGGGCTTTTCCCTGTAAATTCTAATGACTAAGATGTGAATAATAATTCTTTGATGTTTGTGATCTTTTTGAAGGTCAGAATAATTTAAGGGTCTAAAGAACAGTACTGCTGTTTTGTTAATACCTGCTTCTTATCAGTAGCAGAGTAATTTCTTGTTGCTTGGATAAGACCAGAACAGACTAGGCCAATAAACCTCCATTTCTGCCTTTGTGTTTCTATACTTGTTCAGAGGTAATGTATGCAAATCCCCGATGATGCTCCTGGAAACTGAATTTTTAAAGAAAATTTTAATTACTTTATCTTTTGTACAGAAATCTGGGGCTTTCTCCCTCTTGTATACAGAATATTTAATTCAGTGGTGTTTCTTATGCATATTAGAGTGAAATATGCACTTATCTCCTTTACAAAATTGTGCCCTTTGTATTTATTAGAAAGATGTGCTTTTGAGACGAAGAAGACCATACTTGAAAACTAAATGACAAAGTCCTAAGCCTGGTCTCAAGTCTTCCAGTGTATCTTTATGCCCTGACAATCCCGGTGGATGCTTGTAAAATTCAGTTTCGATCCAAAACAAGATTCCAGTATTAGCAAGAAATATGATGATGGTACCTTATTAACGAAGCATTTAGCCTTGTCTGGTGATATAATCTCAAAATCTGTCATGTTGCATCTCTGCTGAAACACACTTGCGTATAAATTTTGTGGAAATGTATCTATATAATATGCATACAGTACAGACTGCTGTTTCCAGGGCGTTTGTACATAACTTACATAGCTAGATGCAATTGTGTGTTACTGTCTCATTAAGTTATTATATCATATTCTGCCATCATTAAAGTCTAGTCATCTTCTCTCGAGCTACATTAATTTTATGAAGTAGAGAGATGAGGCTAGTACAAACCAAGTGAAAACTGCAAAAAAGAATACAGTGCTCACAAAATGATCTGCCTGCAGGATTTTCTAAAATTATTCCCAGGGTAAGAGACAGCAGTAGGAACAATTTTAATCACAAAACCCTATTTCCTTAGTTTATTTCCGTTGTGGGTGGGCCAAATCAGTGTTACTTTGCACCAGACTACCCGACTTTAGCCTACTGTCACTAAGTTTGCAAAGAATAATCGCAGACAGCGTTCTGCCATGGTCTTCCCTGCCCTTGATTTACAGAAACAGAGAATATGTTTCACCCACAAGCATGCATCCTGTATTATTCCTTATTTCCACCTTCTCTGTAAAATAATTCAGCGATTTGGGACACAACTTTCAGGCTAGTGGTGGAAAACCAATGAAGACTAAATGATAAATGGATGCAGTCTATATAAGGCTCAGAGCTATCTTCCATAAAACTTTCACTACACTGCAGAACAATCTCATGCTCACGGTGCATCACACTAAGTAGGGTCAGATCAATAAAATTTTTATGTCCATCCCTATTAATGCTCCCAGGTACCTGGATACAGACACTGGTGACTGGGAGCCTGTGCAGATATTTGCATCTCTTTTACTCAAGATATTTTAGTGTCATGACTACAGATTTTTTTTAGGTCTGAATCAAACCAGGTCAATCAAAAGATTCTGGGCTTTGGATCAAATTATAGGCATTTTTATCCAAAGATAATTGCCCTTACTTCAGGAATGGGTAAACAGAGGCAGGTGTTTTGATTTGTCCAAGATCTCTCATTCAGCCAGATACAGGCTCAGAACTGAACTGGCACCACTCTTTTATTCTTTTTCTTTTTTTGAGCCATTAAGTCAGTCCTCTTCTTTGGGTGATGACTGACCTTTGTTCAGATCTTTGCTTTGAGCTTCTGTCTGTTTGAGTTTCCTGTTTTGAGTATAGGTTCCTGTTTGAGATGTATGAGCTGAAAGGAAGAACCAAACCAACTAAAGTACAGATGGGGGGAAACTGAGAGTTCAGGATTACTTTCAAGTTATGATAAAATTTTAAAAGCCAAGTTCCAAAGTGTTAATTGAGCCACTCCCTTTTGAATAAGCATAAATAGTTTCTTTCCCACCTACTTGCCACTTATTTAGTGGATTTAATTATCACCTAGCCAGAAGGCAGAGACGCTATTACACCTAGCCGGAGGGGACTAGAGGGGAAAGTAGTCACTTTAATGAGCTGGAACAGAAGTAGGTCAATGAAAAATATATGTATAATTTACTAGAGTGCTTCTATGGATATATATTTGATTAGCGGACTAAAGGTGACATTGATTGCTGAAGCTTAAAACATCAAACTTCGTTTAGTTGAGTGATGTTTTGTTTTCTTTTCACCTTTTTCACAGGGTGCCTTTACTCCGTTCTCATGACGATTTAAATGTTTAGTTTTCCTCTGCTCATTTATTACTTTTGTTACTATAATGTCTTATTGAAGAGACGCTATTATACATGGATTTCAATTTATTAGGTTTTTTTGTAACAAATTACTACCCTGTCTATTTGCTTTTATTAAAATAATTGTTTTATGCTAACATTTAATTTGTTTTCTTGAACTACAGGGTATCTATAATGTATCTTCATACTTTTATTTCATAAAGAAGTACCTGTTTAGGTTAAAAAGAAAAAGAATTCTCATTTTCTCGGAATCCTCAGTAGTGCTTTGTTCACATGACACAACTTGCTACTCTTAGGATGCACCTGTGGAAAAGCAATGGAAAGACAGAATGGAAAGAAGAGATAATGAGCATAGCAAAAAGTTAGGTTATGTTAGTCTTTGACTGAACAATGCTCCTCAGGAGGAAGGTCTCTATTGATTTCAGAAAATCAGTTTAAGTACTCCTTAACACCATTTTCTTCTGTATTTGAGAGTCCTTTTCTTTTGTCTTTCCCTGTTTCCTTATTCATCTTATACTCTGTTTTCCCCAACTGTAAGCTGGATAATATATTACTATCTAGCATACTTCAGTGAACTAATATTTACAGTGCAATATTTATTCTTTCTCAAAAGTTACTTAAGCCAACTTCCTTGGGTATGTTATCCTTAAGTAGGACATTGGGAGATGAACATTTCCTTTGCTTAAAGGGAGGTCAAGTTGTGATAACAAGAACCTCATAAGCGTTTTGTGGTTGATACTTGTGGGATGTGGCATGGTAATTTCTGATGGCTTTTTGCAAAGAAAATAGGAGAATAAAATAATGGAAGGACCTGAAGTTGTTAATCAAAATGCAGGCAACCACGCAACAAATTGCTAGTCTGTGGGAGCCCCAGAACATCATCTCCTCATTACTTTCCCCCAGCCCGGGCCACAGCACGCTCTTCAAAAACATAAAAAATGCAGAACTTTGGAGAAAAAACCAAACGGCATGACTGCAATATACCACAAGATCAGAACAGAAAAGATCAAGGGTATTAGTGTGCTGTACCACAAATGAAAACGAACAAAACCAAAAAATCAGTCTGTGACCTGTTTGGGGTCACGGAGGAGAGGGGGACTGGAAAGGAGGTTTTCCTCCTGATCGCAACATCAGTAGCTGATTTCGTCATGAGCAAGGAATGCAAATCCAACACAGGAGGGATTTTAATACTGCCTCGAGGAGTGCCCATATACCTCCCCATTTGTCGTGGGACTTAGACGAAGAATATGTCTGATGCTTCTGAGGCACTGGGAATAGAAGCCCAGAAGGCAAGCTGAGCATCAGAAGGAGGTAAAAAACCATTTTGGGTCTGACTGGTAACAGGTACAAGCTTGTAAACCTGCTATTATAGCAAATTTGTCCCGAACAAACCACCTTCCCCGCTCTTGCAAGCAAATCCAACCTTCCTCAGTGATACCAACAACATGGTTACCTAAGGACTTAAATCCTTTCTCTGGGACGTGCTAAGTGCCTCCTGCATAGTTTTTAAAATCTTACATTTGTGCTGAGTCAAAATGTGATTTCCTAGAAACCACAGAGACCTGAAGATTTCTTTGTTTGCATATACAAAATATTTTTAGGCAGTGTTTCTGTGTTGGGTGAGATGAAATGTTGAGAACTAAAAGCACAGGAGAAATTGCAGTTTGCCGTTATGCCTTTCTTGGTGGAAATTATGAATACTTCTTTCCAAATCACTACATTGTACTTTTTTGTCCCTGTCAGTCTCCTCCACATTTGAATTACCAATGCTGGCTTCTCAAGACTAGTATTATTAGCACAAGTTCCCTCTTGGACTTAAAAAAGCTTTGCAACCTTTCAGAAAGCACTGAAGTTTTAGCTTAATTTTTCAAAGGGAAATAATTTACAGTAGCTCAGCTGCCAGCATTAGTACAATTATGTACTATGTACAAATAATTATGTGCAAATAGATAGTACAATTTGGGGGAAAAATGAATTTAATTTACTCCTGGGGGCTAATGTTATTCAAATAGGTCTTTATTCCTGGCAGCAATGCTGAAGAATTATCTTTGCTCTGTGCATTGAGGTTAACCAGACCGATGAAGGCCAGTGGGCCAAGAATGAAAATGCTGTGCAGTATTCATTTAAACTCCAAATCCTCAAGTGGTACAGGCATAATCCTTTTCCCCGGAATTAAGATTTTTGTTCTTCTCTCTAAAGCACTAGATAGATTATTGTACCTTTCCTGCTGTGGTCTTAAAAGCCTTTCCCATATAATTTGCTTACTCTTTGTATGATTTCTTCTTTAATAACCTATTTTCCAGTGCAAGTCAGTTACTTCTGCTCCGGAGTGACACCACTTTAAATGGGATTACAAGCAGCTGCATTGTTCTGTTCCAGTTTACTGGTTCCTATTAAAAAAAACATTGCCATTGCAAGCTGATTGCTAACCTTATTAATTCCCTAAAATTTGGCTTCTTTGTGCTACTATACCGTATTGACTCATTCCCAGCAGTACTAAATCCAAGCAGTTCCTGATTCCTGGTCTTGTGATTTCCTACGTAAGTTCTCTATAGTTATTTGCTGCAGGCCAAGAGAATAATTTCTCCTCCGGCTTCAAAGGTTAAGCAATATAAACTAAGAGAGAAATAAAATGTTAGATGACTAGTAATTTCTAAATGAGATTTCCTGTAAATTCAATATGCTGTTGTTTAAACTACATGGAAAAAAATTATACAGAGTGGTTGGTTTAGCTTTTTTTCAATATCTCTTTAGTGAAATACTGTGGTTACTCACTGTAGTTCTCCCTTGTTTGTTCCCAATTATGAAATCCATGTGCAAGTTTTACACATTAAATCCTTGGGCTTGAAAGCTTTTTTTTTTTTCCTTATCAAAATCAGAAGACTCTACACTGCGGCAAACAGCCATCAATAAAACTGAATTATGTTCTAAAATTTCCATTTTTTTTTCCCTCTATTTTACAGCAGCAGTGAAAGTAGAGCTTTAATAGACAATTATTTTTGCCTGAAGTTTTGGAAAAGCTAGTGGAACAGCGGGTCCTTTCATGGAAGCCATTCTATATCCTCAATTATTCTCACTGCAAGGGAGGACCAAAACTGCACAGTTTTAAAGATGCAACAGCGCGGTGCGTTTGCACAATGAGATAATGATATTTTTGTTTGCTTTTCTGGTCCTTTCTTAGTAATTGCTAATGTTCACGTCTCTGTTTTCACACTCCTGGGTATTGGATTTATGTTTTCACAGCACTATCTACACTGACCTTAACATCCTGTTCCTACGTATTAGTGGCTGGCTTATCACTGTGTAGGTAAAATTATTTTTTCCCTTGTGCATCATTTTATAACCATCCTTCCTGAATTTCATCTGCCATTATCTCACTCAGTTGCTTGGTTGCAAGGCTTTTCTGCCGTTCTTCACAGTCAATTCCTATCTTTACCACCATGAATAACAGTAGCATCCTGAAAGTTTGTCATCACGCTCTTCACTCCTTTTTTCAGATAACTTAAAAACACGCTGAACACCAGGGCCTCCAATAAATCCTGTAAGACTCTGCTGAGTGTATCTCTTGAGAGAGAGAAATGACTTTTACACTAACTTTCAATATCTTTCTTTTTAATCAGCTATTTTGTCCGTGTGAGGACCTTCCTTCTCATGACTGCTCAGCTTATTTGAAAACCTTTAAAAAAGACTCTTGTAGGCAGCCTTTTGGAAATCCATGTGCATTGCATTAACCTGATCTCTCTTATCCATATTCTTATTGACTCTGTTATTATTGACTATAAATGTTTACAACGCATTTTTGATACATGCCTTGCCTTTATATAAGCTGTGTTGATTCTTCTGTAATAGATCCTATTTTTTTGGCTTTGCTATTTCTGATTTTTTTTTATGGTTTCCAGCAATTTCCCTGGAGCAGTTTTCAGAATTACTAGTTGGTAATTCAGGAGAAATTTTCCAGAAACTTTGAAAAATTAGAGCCTTTCTAGTCACCTTCCAGTCTTCTGCCAACAAGGCTTTGCATACCATGGTTCTAAATAATTCAGGTGTTTCATTTTTAATCCCTAAATGCAAATCACCTGAATTTGGTGTCTTGACTGTTGACCATGCTGCCATAAACTTTCAATTTGACACATCAATTTGATACAGGTTCTCTGATGCACTGCCTGTAGAACGGGTTATTGTACTTTTTCTGCTGTGGGAGCTTTATCTTCCATGAGTGTTTCTTTGTTATAGGTATCTAGCAAACTTTACTTAAAAGAAAATGAAGCATGCCAATAACTGCTTCCCAGTACATCAGGAAAGTAAGAATACTGTTCGATTTCAACATCAGAGCAGCTGTGACCTTGCTGGGTTTTGGACAGATCAGTAAGTAGCCACAGTGTTTTCAGTCATTTGAATTGTTTTCAGAACAGCTTTCCGGTGAGTTAAAATACAAAGTCATAGCCTTAGAATTATCTCACTTTCTTATTTATCCTTTTCCAAGTTCCTAACCAATAAATAGAAGTTACCCAGTTACATGTCTCACAGTAAATAACCGAGTCACTTCTTGGAAGTTACCTTCCGATGGACGCTTGTTACCCTACTTTACCTTGTCACACTTTTTGAAGGAGCAGACCTGCTGGAGCAGAAAGATGTGCAGATGACTCGCCATTAATCCTCAGGTGATGGGCTTCCCCTGTTTTCTCCTTTCCGGAGTTCTAAAAGGAAAGTAGTAGTGTAACTAGATTTGTTCAACTGTCTGATCCTCTGCAGTTGATAAAATGATGCAGAATTTCATTTGGACTCTGCTTCTTATTTCACCCCATTCAGCTTGAATTGAGAAAGTGTCCAAATGTCCATTTCCTTATAAAAAAGGGTAGTAAAACACATATCTTATTGCCCACCTCCCACAAAGGTAAAGTACTGCAACTAAGATGGGTATAGGATAATTCTAAGAAAATTGTATCAAAAATGACAGAAAACACTTTCTTTTTAAGAGAAATTTAAGATTCAAATAAGCTTTTTCTGGTACCTCTATGGAGGAAAAACTCGAGTGCTCTGAAAGATCGATGCATTCTGTTTTGAGAGGCTTATGACTGGTAGCAGATTGTAATTCCCAGACATTTCGGTTTGTACCGCTATACTTTTTTATAATGCCTATGCAACATGTAACTAGATCTGAGATGACATCCTTGGTTGCTAAAGCCTCTTGCAAAAACCAGAGCTGTGCAGGAGGAAATTAAGTAAACAGTCATTCCAGCCATATAGCTAAGTAATGGGAAATGTTCTTCCTGCTAATTTACACATGCAAATTAGATCAGGCTCTTGTACCAATAAATCAATACAACCTAATGAATTCCTTGGGTGGAATTCAGATACAGCTAACTGCAAGCCAAGTTTGTTTGGAAGAAAACAGACTGTACCTTACTTCCAATGGAGGTTTCTGGAGAAGAGGAGGCTGAGGGGAGACCTCATTGCCCTCTACAGCTACCCGAAAGGAGGTTGCAGAGAGGTGGGTGTGGGCCTCTTCTCCCAGGTGAACAATGACAGGACCACAGGAAATGGTCTGAAGTTGCGGCAGGGGAGGTTTAGATTAGATGTTAGGAAGAATTCCTTTACTGAAAGAGCGGTCAGGCACTGGAACAGCCTGCCCAGGGAGGCGGTTGAGTCACCATCCCTAGAGGTATTTAAGAAACGTGTAGATTTGGCACTTCAGGGCATGCTCTAGTGACAGAGATTGTAGGGGTTTTTTTTTTGTTTTGTTTTGGTTTTCTTTGTGTGTGTGTATGGTTGGACTCGATGATCTCAAAGGTCCTTTCCAACCATGAAGATTCTATGATTCTATGATTCAGATTGTGTCCTGAAACACAGTGTTGTCATTGAGTGGATGGGGGTGTTATCATCACAAAATTCACTTAGCATTATAGTAAACACTTTATTTCCAGTAATCCTAAATGTGCAGCCATTAGTTGAAATGTGAAGCATCCGTATTTTTTCCTGTTACTTTCTGGCCTGAGCGATCATGCCTGTTTTCCCATGACAGAGCTGTCTCAGTCAACACCTGTGGCATTTTCTCCAGATGCCTGTACATTATAATTCACTTTGCTACTTTACCTTTCCTTTCCTACATGCACACAACTGGATGGTTGCAGGCAATATGGAGCTGTCATTCATATCCTTTCCTTTTTTCTGCATAGAATGAATTCTGGTTTACAAACCTGAATAATCATTCTATTCAACATTTTTTCTAATGACAAAGACTTAATGGAGTTATCATTTTCTGGGGTATATCTGATTTCCAAGAGAAATATTCACTCAACTAATTGTTGTTGTCTTAGTTAACGCTCACCACCCTACCATCATCCTTAGCGATGTACAAGAAGTTAATATCTTAAATATGGGTAGGGATGCCTAATATTAAGTTCGTGCTTCAAAAAATACTGCATCAATCACCCCAAATATAAAGAGACATGCTCCTTGTTTTGTGAGGAAGTTATATTGACATTTTATGTGTTTTATATAATAGACTGCACTTAGAACAAATTGAACAAGATTTGTTCCTTTAATGGGTAATAGAGCTTGCTTTGTCTAGCTGCTTTTAGTGACACAGAAAGTAAGCTTGGGTCATCTCAGCTGGTAACCTTGCCCAATAATGCAGGATATATTGATCTAATTCTATGAAAAGCATTATCTGCAAAGAGATGTTTTAGATTACAGATGCCTTGAATTTTCTATGTAGTAGTGAAATCAGTGATCATTTATTATTTGAATTAAGTTAGTATTTTTTCCCCTGAGAAATGAAATTTACCCAAATGATATTACCCAAAATGTTTTACAGGTATATTGTAGATAATGTGCCCAACAAAAATCTGTGTGTTGCACTGGTTATTAATGTATCTGAAACCAAGTTTGAAGCCCACAGGGTGTGACCAATTTCTGTGTTCCATTTAATTTCCTCATAGCTATGAGCCCTTTAAACTAATCCACAAATAGAATTTAAAGACTAAATATAACTGCATGCTGAATTTCTATGCTGACAATTATGGACAAATTAATCGAATCGAATATATGCTGCTTCTGCTTTACATGAAGGAGAAATCTAACGTTTGGGGTGATTGATATTGATACGACAAATGTAGTGCAAGCTGACTCTCAAGAAAGCCATTCTGCATAAGTTTTTTTTATAGTATTTAGGTAGTCATTATCCATTTCACTTCTAAAATACTGGCCAAAACTACAAATTCTTTAATGTTTATTAGAAGATTAATGTCAAGTTCTTAGCTTTTTCTTATCAGTGAGCCAGCTTAGCTCTGTAACTACTAAACCACTTTATTTTGTATTTATTGAAACATGGGATGATTCAGCCCACTTTACGTGCAAAACAGAAGAAAAATTTCAATCTAAGCTTTCCGTCCTGTGTTACAGACAAGTTACATTGTAACTCGTACAATGGCAAGAGAGTTTTCACGGGTGTTATCTGCCTAGAATACCAAATGCCGCTTATTTCACGCATTTATATTGATATGTCTGCATTTTAAATTTCTGCATATTCAGGTCACCTCTACCAATACAGAAATTTTTTAGATCAATACATCTGTGCTCTCTGCGTGCAATACACATCATGCCCGTAATGACCTGGATTGCTTGTCTGCTTTTTCTTGGTTTTCAAGTTACCTAATATGATCCAAATTCAAATTGAACATGACCACAAGTAAGCACATAAATGTATCTTCATCTTAAATGGTGGTGTATGGATTGCCTCTGAGTAGTAATTTGCTTGGGTTTTTGAGTTGCTTTTTTAAAATTCAGCATTTTATGCTATTCATCTGTCTTGTTCTGGTTTTTAAATATGAAATCACCATTCACCCTTGAAGCCACCTTCACAGCTGCTGAAAAGTGCAAACTTCATCAGCATCATACTAAAATTGATTTTACAGGCTGATATTCATGAAGATTTTTTTGATTGCTTATAAAGACAGCATTCTCTCGTAGGCTGAAATACGAGGAGAGATAACAGTACTTCGCCTACAAATACAAACACCAAACAAAGATCACAATGGTTTCATAAAATCTTGAAAGAAAGCTTAACTAGCAACTGACCTAGTGAAAAAAATGCAGTTTTATAATCTAATCTGATCTCATGTCCTGGAAATGTGGGAAACAGAAGCTGCAAGCTCTGAAAAAGTCCAGCAAAATGCCATTTGAAATCTACAGCTTCTAGTGGGTTAGTAGATCAGTAGTGTGAGGCATCCATTAAATTCTACTTAATTCCATTTAAACCAGTGTTTCAAGAGAAAAGTGTGAAAAGAGAGGTTGAGGTGCAGCGGGAAACAGCTTCAACTGTTATAAATTACCTGAATGCTGTAGCCTGCCCCTGCAGTCTAACAGAATTTGGTTTATAAGAAAAGTGAAAGACAGCAAAAGGGGCATTCACCAGTATCTATGAAGCGTGCTGGTGAAATAGTCATGCCTTTTCACAAGGCATGTATCTATGAGACTTTAAACTATTTTCTAAATTAATTTCAACTCTAGGCTAATGTTAAGAGACAGATACTGGGAGGCGGGATGGAACTGTACATATCTTTACAGTCTTGAATAAGAATTAGGTTGTTTTTCTTCTCTGTTCCCAGCTAGCTTCATGTGCATTCTCAGTTGAGTAGCCTGCTTGATTATAAACTTTGATTAAATGGCTGAGCCTTACTGTGAAGGTTATTTTGTATTTTTGTGGCTGTTTGAACATGGCAGTAGCAAACAGCCTGCCCCCTGCAGTGGCACTGAAGGCTGGAGTATTATTTTAAATGCGTAAGGATAGACCCTGCAGTGCAACTACATCACAGAAAAGCCATGTAAAGCCTGATGCACTGCATTAAAGCAACACAAGGGACAGCTCTGACTTATTCTCAACTTTTCCAAGAGGAAGAATATGGAAAACATAGCCAAATATTAGTGTAGTAATGCACATTTTTTTATCAGGATAAATTTCTAGACACTCTGGAGTTTTCCAGAGGAGGAAGTGGTGAAAACATCCGTTTCTGAAATGGTTTGTTTTCGGGACACACACAAGCCCAGCTTCAGCACCCTCCTGTGCCTAAAGAAATTCAGTCCTACTTTTATTTCACCTTTTATCATCACCCACCTAAAAGGTACTTAGTCTGGAGTGCTGAGAAATGAATTATGAGATTTTCTGTTTTTTTTTTTTTCCTCACGCTCCTGCACTTTAAACATCCACTAGCACAGATGAAAGTCTGACATCTCATTTCCTAAGGACTTATCTTCTGTGTCCTCCTAGATAAATAAAGAGGAAGACATTGAGTGAGGTTGTTGATACCTCTGTAAACGAAGTACAGCCGCCTGTGACAAAGCAGTGTATCTATTTCAGATGAAATAATTTGGAGGATGGAATCACAACTGCGAGGAATGTACAGTGGAAAAAGGAGGAGGTTAGAAAATTATATATTATGGTAGTGAGGGGAGACAAGTGGCTGAAATGTGATGAGATTTCCTTGTAAATAACTAATTATCAATGAAGTTTTCTTGATGAAGAGTGAAAAGCAACAGAAATTGCGGTAGTACAGAAGGGCTAACTCATTGGCTTTGGTACAATGCTGAGCTAGAAGGCTGAGAACTGAATAGCATAAAATTGTGTCCTCTGCCTCCCTTATCTTGGAGCTGTTGAGTTGGGAAAAGGAGATGGGACCAGTAAGGCGTCTGGCTGCTGAAAAGCCTGTAGCACACAATTCACTCCAGGAGTGATAGCCACGAAGCCTTGATGTGAAGACGTTGGCTGTATTTATGGCAGAGCTCAGTTGGTTTTAGGCTTTTTTTTCTGGAAAAAGGAAGGCTTTAAAGTGTGTACTTGGCCAATGTGAAATCTGTTGGGTTTTTTTTTTTCCATGAGATTGTATCATCCATTACCTCAAGCGGTTCTTTTCCTCTTCTTTTGCTTACTGTCCTGAAGTATTGATAAACAGCAACCGCATCTCATCTCTCTTTGTGAGACTAAATAAGCTTAGTTTCTTCTTGTATCTTAGACACTTTTATCCTTCTGCTCATCATAGTAGCCTTTCTTTGATCCTGTTACTGTCTGAACTCATCAGCCTTTGAGATATCTTGTTACAATAGTACTCAACTGTTGCTGTGACAAAAATGAAGGATGGGAAAACTCAAGTTGAAAGTTCTTGCTTCAAGCACTTGCAGTGTATGATTAATTTGGAGAGCCCTCCTTGTACTCGTTCTTCGTTATTCAGTTCTATGCAATTATTTAAGCGCTGAACTAACTACAATAATCAATTTTAAAGAATCCAGTTGTACAAGTGTACAATCTCCAAGCGTTTCTCTGTGGTTGACTAGTGGTTGATTTCTCTTATATTCCTGTATAGCCACTTGGGATTCTTTGAACAGTGACTGAAAGTAATTGAGGCATAGTAAGTGTTACAGGGGACACCTGACTGTACGTTTTCTTAATTTCTATTCATTGCTACTCCATGGAGCTTTAGGAGAGCAGAAAAAAAATACCATAATCCCTTTGATTTACACCATTTTCTAGAGCATTCAGTTCAACTATTTCACATTAACAGAAGCACTTCAAGTCCACATCTTGGTGTTGTCTTCTATTTCAGTTTTCTCCTTACGCATGAACGCTACTTACGTACCATTTTTAGTGTTTCTTAGTAACAAAACTATACTGCTGTGTTCTAGCAAAGCATGCTGATTAACTTTGCAGATGTAAATGTTCAAGGTTTGCATTCTTTGAGTGTTAATTCAGTTAGTTCAGTGTGACAGTTCAGTTCCTGCTCCTGATTAGAAGTAACACAAAAATGCCTTTGAGAACCAGAAAAATGGTTTAATATTTTAAATATAAAGAAATCAAATATTGTAAATATAGAAAAAAACTTCCCAAAAGATATTTTCAAATACGTATTATAAAAGGCACACAGGTGACATCTGGAGAAGACACATTGGAGGAACTGAATCTGAACTCTCAGTGATTTTTGAATACTGATAGCATTTACTCTTTCACCGTATCAGTAAATACAGAGTATCATTTTTTTCTGCATTGTAGCTATTTCTTGTTTGCTCAACTACTGTCTGCTATCTTTTCTCATACTTGTTAAAATAAAGATAACATTAAGTATTGTAGCTGTTGTTGGTTGTTTGCCTAGCTGGCCAAAACTTTAATTTTATACTAAATTTCTGTCTTTTGATCCAAGCTTAATTTGCTACAAGCTTAATTTTCTTTATTAAAACTGTAACTATTTCATATATTGTGAGGATAAACAGTCTTATCACCTTCCTTGTGCAGCCCAGATTCTCCTGCAAATGAAACAATTATTATAGGTACTCATTATAAGTTTCAGTTTAAAAAGAAAACAAAATAAGACAGTGATGCTTTCCTATTGCTGCTGATAATATAGACAAAGCTGAGTTAAGTACAATCTCCATGATGTAACCAAATATATTGTAGTGAGAGAGACCAGCCACGAAAAAAATAGTTACCCTGAGGGAGAATAGCACTGGATTAAAATCTAGATAAAGGGGAAAAAACCTTAAGGTTAGCCATTTTATTTCCATCTATAAAATATAACCTCGAAATGTTTGTTTTTACCATAGCATAACAGATTTTTATCTTTTCTCAACCTGCAGTAAAATACACAGGTTAAAAAAATACAAGTCTTGCTTTTGTCCTTGAAAACTTTCATGAGTACAGATAATAGCTGCTTCTTTACATTGAACATAAACTTTACATTGCACATTATTTTTTTCTTTCTCTGAGCATTGGATTTTTTAATTTTATATACACTGAATTCTAGCTTTGACCTTACATTTTAATATTTTATACTGAGGACAGGGAGTAGAAACAGAATGTAAAAGAAGCAGACATAGAAAATTAAATTAATATCAGAAAGATATATTCCATTGAGAAAGCTATGTTAAGATTACATGATTTGCATAATTAAGTGCTGAAAAGTCATGAACTTGAAATTCAACATTTCAGACAATTCTTTATTCTTTATGTATCAATGATTCTATGATCTGTTACTGTCAAGTCTAATTATACGATTTTTAATGTTAAAAATGCACACATTTTAATTAGATTTTTTTCTGCATGTACACGTATAGACTTTGTAGATCAAACTATTGTCAGAGCAGCAAAGCAAAAAAGAAGAAAAGGGTCTGAGTACAAAGCACCTTTTCTGTTTATTTTAAATATATCTTTATGTATCTTAACGACAGATTCATTCAGTTAACTGTAGAAAACAGTGCACTCTGGAAATACTGGCATTAACAATTTTGTGGATTTAATGCCCAGCTCATCTACTTGTTCTGCTCTAACCATCATAGCTTATTTTCTGAAATCTTCTTATGACTTTTAGATGTAGCGGTGGCTGTTTCTGTCTTCATTTTGGGCTGCTCCACCTTTATTGTCATTGTCTGTGACAGACAACCTCTTTAAAACCTGTCTTCAATCAACTATTTGGACTTTCTCATTTGCTGATGCCCCAGTACTGCAGTCATGCCTACTGTTACAAAGCCTGAAAACTAGAAAAGACCAGATCTCAACACTTTCTTGTGGTTTATCGTTGGAATAAAAAAATATTTTTTGCATTTTCATGCAGGCAGGGTGGATGCATACCAGCCATGTCTGTTCATTGTGGTCTTTAATTCAGAACATCTGATGCCTTTCGCATTTTTTACATCATTGCAGTGAGCTTGAGTTACAAAGTAGCATTGTTACACTGAAGGACCATAGAGCCCTTGGCCATTCTCATTTATTTTGCCTCAGATGTTCTGCAGGAGTTTAAAAGACCTTCTATGTCTGGTTTTGTTCTTACCTGAGCCGTGCATTTCTGAGCCTATCTAAGAGCACCTGCCTGATATTAATTTATAAAACAGTGAATCCCCAGTCCTTGGAGAAGAGACCCACCGTGAAAGGGTTGTTCTTTTTTGCTGCGGTCCAGGCAATTTTGCTTTTTATTGTTAAGTGGAGCAGCTTATAGGGGAAAAAAGCAGAAAGCAGAGCTATTTAACAGTGAAGCACAGCCCAGAGGTGGATGCACTTTTCTGGAAAAGAGGTAGTGTAGTCCTGAACCAGGTGTCCTGATTCTGTGATGAGACCACTCACCAGGATGCTCTTGAGAAATGGATGGAAGCAGGGAAAAGTGCGGAGTGCCTCATTCTCCCCTGGCATCTGTGCTTTGAATGAAAATGGGCACTCTTTCTTCCACTGTATTTTCTGAAGCCTTTTAGGCTAAAATTATTTAAACTAATGACCAGTTAGTCGTTAGTTCCAGGAAACCATCTGAGCCATCTCACGATGCTGTACCTCACCTCTGCTGCGAGAGAGGCACAGCAGCTCCTTCACTGGGGGGAGGGAACTGTTGGAAATGCAGCAAGCACGCTGCCAGATGTAACTATCACTGCTTTTAAGTACCACAGTTTGGCTGTCAACCCAAGGGGGTTTTATGCTGTCATGCACTTCAGCGTTACCTGACGTGCCATCTCTCAACAAACAGTCCTAGAACAGGATCCACTAGCAGGGCTGGTGCACAGCAAGTTAGTGGAATTCACTTTATTTGTCTATATTCTGTGTCTGACAAAATTCAAGGCATGGATTTTCAGTTTCAGGTAACAAACCAGATCTCCACTCGGTCAGTGACCTGTAAGGAACGTATTGCTTCAGCTCTAATTAGTCTAGTCTTAGTTAAATTGACCATAAACTTTTAGTGACTGATGCTTACTAATGCTGACATTCATACCTAAGCTGACTTACAGTAGCTAAATATCTAAAAGACAGCACCATCAAAATCAGACCTACGGAGGGGCTTGCAAGCTAAAAGCTTGTCCTTTTTCTCAATTACATCAGCTGATCTAGGAAAGTGTATTGCCTTGCCCCGCAAATCGCGTTTCATTTGAAAAAGTAGCTGTTAAAAAAAGTAATGGAAGCACAGAGGGGACCCTTAATCATCATAGCCAGAATTCTTTCTGAAGTATTCCGCTGATTTTTTTCAGTTATTGAACAATATATTTTGACAATAAAAATATTGTGCACAGGAATACATATTTATCTGCAAATTTAACAAGATGTGAATGTATACCTCTTGCCGCAGGCCAAAGTAAATTGGTAAGTTATTATGTGAGAGTTTTTTGTGTGTGTGTGTAAAATGTTTGGTATTAACTAGTAGGCAATTTTCTTTCTTTTCTTGGCTGTAAAATCTCATAACAGGAAAAAATGCAACATTAATAATACTACACAAAGGGAATGATATTTATGACTAGAGGAGAACACTGGCTAACTTCCTGGCAGGTAACATTTTACAGCTTATGTTGACAAGTAAATCTTTACTTATGACTAGGATCATAGAACACCAGGAAGCTCGAATAAAGGAACCTCTAATGGTGCCAAAGAAAAAATTCTTTATAAACATTTTGCAAACTTAGTTTAACTGGATGATGCCTTGTTAATTTTTGTAATGGATGGTGACATTGGCATGAACAAGATTTATTACGTTAGTCAAATGAAAGTGCACGTGCTGAATGCACAAGTTTAACCGTCGGTACCTGCACAACAAACCTAATTAAATGCTGTGTCATTGAAGATGATTTAAATGAAAAGATAATGAAGCAAATCGCATGAAAAGCGTTTAACAAAATTTATTCCGAAAGAATTGGAAAGGTTATAATTAGAGAAGTAGTCCTCCATGTTAATAATCTTTTTAAAACTGTCTCATTAAAATCCCAAGCGTAAAAAAAAGTCATGGAAACTCAGTTTTTGGTTTGGGGCAAAAGACAGGATTTCTTTGTCACTTTTTGCTGAAATGGACATGTATACTTACTGCTGAATTTTGAGGGAAAGTTTGAGGTCTAGATAGAAATTTATGGCTTATGGCTGTCTGTGTCTAAACTGGGTGAGCCCTTTATTCATGAAAATAGTCCTCATTAAGTCACTGAGGTCAGGAGAGTTTTAATCATGCATCTTACCTCAAAACCAAAAATAGTGGGGAGAACAGTTAATGAAATTATTATATAGTAACATCAGTGGGGTATGAACAACAAAATGATATTCAGCGTTTTACTAGGTAAGGGAATAACTATAAGGCTTTTCACTAGATACCTAATAGGGGATATTTTTCCCCAATGCACGGCCAGAAAAATATAAGTTTGGAATAGAGTTGTCTTGGTTAGTAACCTTGGGGTTTTTTTAGGTCATACACAAAGTAAAAACTACACTGGTCAAAATGCTTTGATTAACAAGCCAATAGTTAGGCAAATACATATTTTATTCTCATAAAGAATATGTGTGTATATTTGACAGGTATAATTAATAGGCAATAGGAGGCAAGAGGAGGAATGAGGAACCTTTCTATTTCCCTGTGGAAGTTGCCCATATGGTTGGTTATAAAATTGCAAGTGTCCCATTTGTGACAAAATGAGCACAGGTAGAAAACTGGCAGAGCCCGGACTGCATCCTAGGAACACTGATGTGTGAAGAAAAGAACTACAACAACTTTCCTCTACAAATCTAGGGAGTCGGAATTCTGACTTTAAGTCAAAACTTGAACTTGTGGACTGTAATCAAGGACAGCCACGCATCCCTAAGCATATGGTGGGTTGCCAGGCTGCTGCAGAAGTACAGAGGACTGGATCAATATTTACTCACATTCCTGTATAATGTTGCATTTTGAGAAGGCTTTCAGACAAGGCCATTGCTTCCCTAATGCTTATCCAGTCTCCTACCTACCCTCTTTTTAGACTAGAAGCATTTATATTCCTAGCGGTGAGCTTCTGGAAGCAGTTTGGTTATGTTGCTGCTAACCATCCAACCAAGGATCTGTAGCACCGCTGGAAATATGCCAAATCCCTCCAGAATTTCCCAGCGTTGCAGTCAGCATTCACACACATCAGCTAGCACAACGTTTATGGAAAATTTCTTCAAATGTCATGCCACCTACAGAAAAATATTCTGGGGATGATATCCTTTCCAGACCACCTCCCTGCTCTCATTTTTAGTGCTGTTATCTTTCTCCACCTCTTTCTGGGGTCTTTCTTCTGCAGGGGCAACACCAATTTCTCTCCCCTATGAAGCTTTCTAATAGAATTTAGAGCAGCTATGCTGCAGATAAAAATATAAAATAATTCTTACCACTGATTTCAAAAGAAAACTGGCATTTTTATTGAGACGCCTGTCAATACTTCATTCAGAGCAGTAACAAGTTGTGAAAGAAAAGGCCATTAACAACAAAAAGAAAAAAGAAAAAAAGAAAGACTTGGAAACCACTTCTGAGCAAAAAAGTCTTCTGTTTTTCATCTTTCACCATGTTGTTTGCTCAGTGAAAGAGACATTTGGCAATGAAGCGACTCTCACTAGGCTCTGTATTGCAGGTGCTTAATTGCCTAGGACAATCACTTGTCTGTGAAATAAGACACTAAATGGTACTGGAGCTTCAGTCAGTTTCTCCAAATGCAGAATAAAATTTATTATTAGGCCCAAAGGTAACTGAAAGTGCTTTCTGTAGGAAATTTTAAATGATCTTCTGATTAATATCCCATAATTGAAGGTTACCATGTAACCCATTCTGTTATGCTGCGGGAGGAGAAAAGACTAACTGCCAATTATCTGTTTGTTAGCTGTATTAAACTCCAAGTGACAGATACGGTACTAAGCCATGAATTTTGGAACTCGGGTTTGAAGTCACCCCCCTCTGCTCTGTGTGTGTTTGAGATGTTTCCAGTTTCTTCAGCCCGTGATTGAAATAGATCATCCTACCTTTTGAATTTGAGCTCATTTACAGATTTAACTACTTTCTCCCCAGCAAAGTCCCTTGTTGCCTCTGTCCTCCCAAACACACCTACATGTTTAGGCTGTTTGTCCAGTTCAAACTTATTTATTTTAGGGTTTTTTTTCAGGCCTACCTCAACTGCATTGATGTTTTCAGACACTGCTGCAATGCTAGTGTTCATCATTACTGCTCTGCAGTGATTTACAGTGCATAGTACAGTCATACACTGTCTCTAAAGCATTATCTGCAAGTTGTGTCATGAGGTGAAAGCTAAGTAACTTCAGTGATGAAAACCTGTTTAGATATTTTAAACATTATCAATTAGATTAAGGTGACAATTCACTAACAATTGTAACATGTACCAGCAGGAACTTGCAATTAATATTAATGATTGATGGACACTTTCTGAAATAAATGATTTTTTTAACAGATTTCTGTCATGTTTATCCTTTCAGTGCTTTCCTGGATGAAATGAGACACTACAGTAGTGTTTAATGAGATCACAGTCATGTGTGAAGTGTGACCTGTTGGTTGGCAGAAGGCAGATACTTAACAACAAATGCTGGTAGGTGGCTTAGTTTTGAAAATAAGCTTTCACCTCCACAAAGATTCTGAGATCTATCAGCAAAAAAGCCAGGAGAGGGAAACTGCAGTGCACCCATCTGAAATTTAATCAAGAAGTTAAACTTACTCTAACATAAAAGCTTAAGTTACAACAAAGGTACAGTTTTATATGTATTTGGTGAAAATTAATAGGGTACAGGAAAACCTATATTCTTAACAATTTTGTGTTGAACTTTTGTTGATATATCTAACTCAATACCTTAGTATTTATCCGATAATTAATCCATCAGAAGTACTATAAAGTATGATTATTTCCAAGCAGAGCTTCAAATTGAATGCTTAATACATTTTTTCGACTCATTTCATAATCGCAAACAATAAAGGAAAAAATGAAAAGGTTTTTTGCAGGCAGAGCATTTGAAGTCACTGTGACTTCTAGTTCTGATCTTTGCAGAAATACTGCCACTTTACATGAAAGCCTCTTTCTCTCTGATCAGGGATGAACACTGAACATTTTAAAACTTGGCTCTACTTAAGAGTATTTCTTCCCCTTTAAAATGTTGCAGGATTTTTTAAAAAGGACTGTCTTCTCAGAGAGTTGCATCAGTTCCAAGTGCTGTCTTCTGCCAGGACATGCCGGAAGGCTCCTCATGAAATCTGCCTTAGGTTTTGGTTTCTTAAGTCTCTCCTTTAACAGGTGATGGAGCAGGAACAGCAGAATCTGAGACTCATGACTGTAGAATGATCTGAAGTGATGAAGGCATCTTCTTACTCTTTCTTCACCATTTCACTTGCTTCACCGGTAGCTGGCTTAGTATCAGGAGATACACATATAGTATCTATCTATTTACTGATGTGCCCAAATATTCCTGCAGCTTAAATACTGATACAACGTTTTGAGCACAAAAAGCTTTGTGCCCATTGACTTTGTGACAGCACTTGAAAAAGGCCAGGTCACTGTGCTACAGATTTCCTGTGCCTTTGGGGGAAATTTTATGGCAGTCTTTAGTGAGCAGTGCAGGCTTCTGTGGTTAGCCCTCTCCATGTTGCAGGTTTTTTGTATTGGTGATCTTTTCCTCAAATGCAGTCAGTCACATGAAATATATTGCATCTTTTGTTCTGTAGTGTAAACAGTTTTTATCTCAGTCAATATGGTTTCAAATTAGAAATTACTTGGGGTACCTATTTTTGCTATGGCTTTTGAAAAAGGAAATTGCACGCAAAACTGGTGAATTTGCACACATTACATGTGCCACCTCTTCTGCTGATGAATCTCCCTGGAGTAATGTGCTCTTATCAAAAGGAAAGGTGGTTGCTGTATTCCTCTGATAAGACTTTCAGATTTATGGTTAGAAACCAGTATTTGTACTAAAGAAATACTGACAAGATCTTTTCTCATGCTCATGAAGAGTTGGATAAAGTGTTAACATAAAGCTAAATGAATGGGTCTACCTCTGTAAGATGAATCTGTTGAACAACAAAACTTTGCAATCCGTGGTTAAAGGGAAGATGAGCTTAATCTGAGGGGGGATGTGAATAACTTGGTAAGCCAAGTGACATGATACCATCTGCCCGATTTGGGTGACTCCCAAGCTGAGGCCAGCTTTCTCTTGGTTGTCTTTTACAAACAAAACATGGACATTTTCAAGGACTAAAGTGGCTGGGACAGTTTGTCCTTGTGCAGGCTGTCTGAGAGCTGGCAAATCCTGCAGCCCAAATGCCCCAAACCACAGCTTGGGAGCCTTGTTTCAGGCCACGACTCAGGAGGAAAGAGTGCCATCTGCTGAAGTAGAGAGTCCAGTTTTCCTCCCTTTTTGATCTCTTATCCACATGCTGAACAAGACTAACAGTCCTGGTAGAACTGAAAATGGAAAGGTCAAAACAGAATGTGGCACGGCTACAGGAAACAGGAGTTCAGCCTGCAGAAAAATCTACCTATCCCAGGGAGAAATGAACTGAGTGTTTTTAGTATTGCTCCGTTACTTCTTTTCAAGGCTGTTAAATGTTGGGAAGTGTTACTTCGTTTTGTTTCATCTATGCCTAGGAGAGTAGGTTGGAACTTTGTGAGAGCACGTTCTAGTTTGTTCTTAATATATAGCAGATAAAGAGAAATTAATGCATCCATGCACAAAAATCACTTTATGCCCAGATTGCATTCAAGAGCATCTGGGAAGCTTTGAAAGCTTTATTACAGAGTGATGAGGTCTATTAAGTGAAACATAAAGAATATAGAGTAAATTACCTGGTCAATCTTGCTTCCTCCCTTTTCCTCATTTCTGTTGCTTTTCCCTTTCTTACTTAAGCTGCCCGATACAACTTCACACCTGTTCTTCAGAAGAAAAGCGAGTACATCTGTCCTTTTCCCTTGGTGCTGATATTAATACTGTACTGTCAGCATGTTTTCTACCTCACCAGGCTGGTCCAGCCATTTACAACGAGAAAGGAGACTTGCCTTGAGGGTTTTTTTCAATGCTTTCAAAAGGCAATTGATGTGATCTAGTACTCTGAGAGAAGAGCTGCGTTACTACCATGGTTACAATTCCCACTGAGTCCAACGGAGCTGCAAGTACAGTCCAGTCTCACAGAAATAGTCTCTTCCCACTAAGACAATTAGTTTATCTTGTAGCCAAAACGCTGTTTAAAAAACCCCAAACGGCTGCTGTTTTCTTCCTCTTTGTTACATAGCAGACTCCTGAGGAAACAAAGAAATCAGCATCACTGGTCACCTAGATTAATTTGTAGTCTACATTTTTCCTAGCTTCTTTTTGCATTGAATTTCACTTCATGGAAAAATACTAGTCTTACTTTGTTCACTGTTTATTATTATAACATTTTTTTGCCTGACTACATCGAAGCTTTATTGAAGGGTATTTATTATCAGAGGTTATCATTTATTCAGATGGAAATGCTTTTCATCTAAAAACAATCTGCTTACATCTTTTGGCACCTTAGATCATAAAATGCACAACGTGAACAGGAAGGTGCCTCCTGAATAATGACTAAGCATTGTATAACCTCCCCTCAGCTATTAAAAGAAATGTAGTGCTCTTTTTCAGCCTCAGTTAAATTTTAAGATTCTCCGGCTTTGCTGTACTAGTCACACAATGTATGCGTGGCTCTCCTGTGTTGCTGTTCCGTAATCATCTTTTTTTCATGATTAATATGGTGCATTGGTGTCAAAGATGATTCGTTTGGCTATCATTTGGGCACCGAGGACGACTCATTTGCCTGTATCTATGGGTTGGACTTTTTTGATTTGCTGCTCTCTTCTTGTCATTAACTCTCTTGTAGATGGATTATTAATAAAAGCAAAAGATCACTGCTTACACCACTCTAGTTTTACATTATGATAACAACCAGCATTAGGGTACTCTGTTAAATATTTAGTGGACTGTTTATTGATGCCCCCATAAAAAATAATTTTTGAGAGTTTATGGGACATCGAAGGCATTACTGATTTTGATATGTAGATTTTATGATGAGGAAGTATTGCTCTCCATTCCTTGCTGTAGACAATTCTTGCTTTAAGTACCTTCCATAAGCCAAGATGCAATAAAGCCCAGAAACTGCATGTCCAAAAAGGCTTTTTCTGAAGTATAAACTCGCATATAAGAAACTCTTAAAAAACCTGCACCCCTAATATAAGCATTATAAGAGACAGGGAGGCGGTATTAGTATCCTACCTTTAGCTTAAACATCAGGCTTTCTTTATACAACCACACTGGGCCTTCTTTTGGCTTTAAAATCCAGCGGGGGGGGGATACATGGATTTGTTCCACAGCGACTCAGGAAGTCCTGGGCCTCCCAGAGTGATCTGTTCGGCTCTCAGAGCTGGGAGATGAGGAAAAAAACTCGTCCTGTTCCTTAAGCTCTCAGGTGGGGGTTTAGGGAAGGCTTTATCAAAGGTGATTGTCTCTAATTCCGGAGTGGGGCCTTGGCCCTCGCGCGCCGCCGCCTCAGCGCAGTGGTGCCAGCGCCATCTTGGGGCGGCACCGGGGCTGCGCGCGACGGCCGCTGGGGAAGGCGCGAAGAGGGGTCAGTCAGCTGAGGTGGGGGAGGCGACCCCGCTCCTTCAGGGAGAGGGAATAAAATGGCCGCTCCAGCTGTGGGGATGATGGAAATGTTAGCTTGGAGTTTACAAAGAGGGCAGAAATAGATGGGAGCTGAGTCTTGGTTGGAGAAAGAGGTGAGCCAAGAGAACCTGATGAGTCTTGATTCTCACACCTGGCCTGTGAGGAGAGCAAGTGAAATCAAGGAGTCTTTTGGCCATTGCCTCTTTGAAAAGGCATAACCAGTGACTGCTTTTCCTGACTGGATCTATTGCAAATGCTCTTGGGAGGTGGCAGAGACAAGATGCCCATTTGTATAATACGTAATGCTCCTGAGGGATTATCAGTCAGGAAAGGGGCAGGAACAATATCTCATTGACCCCTGAGGGACAAGCAGGTGCTGGAGGGTATGTAATCAAGGAGAGGCAATAAAGCAGGCCTTCCTTGGCTTTGTTACTGCTGCTTTGCTGAAGGTGAGAAGATGGACCTGCTTCTCCCACTTCATATATGGTGGAAGGACAGGACAGAGCAAGGAGGCTTTGAGGGAAGGTGAGAAGATGGAGCTGCTTTTACAACTTCCTGTGCTGTGGAAGGACAGGACAGGACAGAGCAAGAAGGCACTGGTGGAGGTGGCAACGGAGCGGCCTGATCACAAACCCTTTCCTGTGGGGTGTTCGCGTTTGAAGGTTAGTGACAATGAGGAGCACTTCACAGAGTGGTCATACACAGGGGTTTGTTGGTTTGCAGTACCACGGCTGAATTATTAACATGTCTGGTGAATTTTACAATTTTGAATACTTACAGTTGCTTAACATAAGGAAAAGCAGGTAACTAGTTGAGGGGTGTGGCTAGTTTGTAAGAATATAGAAGGTGTCCAGGAGTAAAATAAACTTCTTATCTGTAACTGTAGAAACTTATGAAACAACCTGACAGGTTTGTGTCAGTGAGATGCTTTGTTTTGGTTTAGTCTTCCTTTGAAGCATCAGATACTGTGTATTGCATATGCTTGTTCTTTGTAGGATTATAAAGCGTGTATAGCCTTCTTAGTAGTTCAATTTAGAATTAAAGTCAGGATCTGTGCTTTCTCTCTAGAATAGCAACAACAAAGGCTTTTGTTCTGACTTGCAATGTATTTATTCTTTTCATTTTAACGGAGAATATAGCTAAATTCCAAACCAACCTTACCATTGCTCTATAGATGTACTAGAATACTACACTGTGTGGCCCAAATACTTAATGCAGTGTAGCAGAAATATTTACTGTGAGCTAAGTGCTGTTGTCATTATTCAGGCAAAATATTGGAAGAACGCAAATGTAAAACACGTTTTAAAGAAAAGTGAATAACATGAATTTTTAATGGGGTTTTCTTCTTCTTTGTGTGACAATCTCTGCCAAGATATGAACTACCAACACTTTCTTGGGCAACCATTGAGGCATACCACGTGAAGTCAACTACTATTTTTGATGATTCTTATTTAAACACTGGGAGATGCTATGAAGTTTGTCATCAGTATTCAGGAATAATTAAATATTATAAGGGGAATATGTATAGAATCTATAAACAACAAGAAAAAAAGGTGAATTTAAAAAAAAAAAGTAAAAAAACGCAAACCAAAAGCCACCACCAAACAATATGGTCTAAAACTTCTGTGTATTTGCAGGGGAGTGGGAGGGAAGGGGCAGGGGAGAGAACATTGAAAATTAACAAAAGTCAAGAAGAGCTATACTTCATAAAGAATTTTCATATTAATGGGAGAAGGTGGTTCAGTCATATAAACAACATGTGGGGTTAATGTGTGCTGTAGAATGAGGTAAAAATTGAATATAATCTCATCCTGTACAGAAATAAATGAACTGCTTTTTTTAATGTTTAGTGCTTTCTGGCTTGGACAAACTTTGACAGTTTTGTGCAAAGGGAAGAATGGAAATGAAACAAATTTCAGGAAGCTTCATACATTGGAATTGAAAGTATTTAGCTAATGTTTATTGCACAATCCTAAAGACAGTGCCATGCAGGTTGAAAAATATTAAGCAGTAAATAATTACCGGTGTCATTGACTCATAAGTAGGAGGATAAACATTTTAACCCAAGCAAACTTTGCTAGCCTGTGGTCCTGATACTGAAATTTAGCAAAGGAATTTATTTTTTTTTTTAAAGACAAATAACGTTTCATAGAAGTTGGAAATACTTGAATTTGTTGCAGCTGAGGTTATGAAATCCTTTGTTATACTGGGTAGTATTATTTTACTTAATAAAACTTGTTTGTTTCTGTAACGGTTAGTGCTGGGGCTGGTAAGTGTCAAGTGAGGAGAGTAGGAAGCACAGTATGGGTGTTCAAACCTCTTACTAGCAAGGGACTGACTGTATCAAACTATATTTGGATAAATATAAATTGGATATTTATCCAAATTGTGGGTTTTCTTCTGTGTGTTTTTTTCTTTAAACAAAGATTGATCATTACTAGATGATTGTCATGCACAGGTGATGTCTGAATTGCACTGTCAGGGAGCGGGAGCGGGCAGTTTTCCTGCAGTGGATATTAGATGTTTAGTTGGAAAGAACTTTGTACTGGGAATGTTTTTTCTGCCCAACCAAAAGCTTTCATGTGTATGGGTTGTGGTTTTAGTTGTATAGTTTGTGTGGGATTTTTTTGTTTGCTTTTTTGTTTTCAGTTTGATACAATGCTGCTCACAAGTTAATACTGTGTTTTTTTACGTTTCATGCCACTGTGTAATAATCACCTGCTAGGCACTAATCTCTTAAATTTTAGTGTCAAAGCTCTTTCCTTAGAGGCTGGGAGGATCAATATTACAGTGTGCTTGAGAATTAAAAGCCTTTCAGCAATTCAGGATTCCTTCCATTTAAACATTATGGAGAAAAAAAGGTTCAACCCTGACTTTTATTTTATTTTTTTTCCCAACTTGGGGAAGAATGATTTTCTTCTTTATTGGAATGCTGAGCAGATCAGGATAAATCTCCCTGTGCCCTCCATCTTGAGTCATGCATATGTAAGTGCTGCTGAACTTGTTACTGCTGCAGCAAGCTAAATTTCAGAGGTCACCTGTGAAACCTTCAAGTATCATCAAAGTTCATCTGGATGGTGTTCAGCATACGTTTTAACTCTGACCATTGTCTTAATGATGCCTAAAGCAGCAACAGCTTAAGACCTTTTTGAATTACAGCCTATTATTTAAGTACTTACTGTGTTTGTTTGGATTTATAATTTGGTACTGCGTTCATAAACATAATTACTTTAAAAAAAATAATACAGGACTCAAGCTTTCTTTTCCATTGCAAAAAGACTGAATAATAAGACTTCCAGTTCCCTTGAAATGTGTTTATAAACTACTGTTTCCTAATAACAGCATGTCAGCAGAGTATCTGGCTTCCAGAATAGTGAATTAAAAATATTTATTGCCTGTGGAAGTCAAGCTGTAGCTTTTATAAGCAAAGAGGGATACATAGTATTAAGATTCAGGCTTCCTGTTTTTTTGAGACTAGTCTGCATTAATACTGTTGTGTGTGGTAATTTAAATAGGGTTTCACCAGGGAATGTTAAGGTGGCTGTGATGCAGTATTCCTGTGTTTGCTGCCCGATTTCTCGGTATGTGTATTGCCAGTGGCTTTGACAGGCTAGTATTTGTTAAAATGGGTAACATGAATCTTTGTCTCTTTTCCGTATTTATATAATTATTGGTCAAGCAGCATGACTTAGAGGACAGTTTAAAAATCCATTTTGTCACATAAGTACTCATTTGAAAGCACTTTTATTTATTTCTTAAGAAAACTTGTCAGTTCTGTCAAAGCAGTTGACTGTCATGAGGAAATGAGCAGAAAGAACCTAGACCCAGTCTAAAATCTTGGTATTATTTTTTGCAATTTGTAAAGTTTGGCAAGTTGTGCACTATGATTATGATTTTAAATGAGGTGTTCCCATTACCCGTTCTGATAGTGTACTTGCTGCCTGTTGTGATTTTAGTGAGCAGTCACACATTTGAATTGGTTGTCCTTCGACTCACAAGCCCTGAGCACTACTTATGCAGCAGAGTTTGTCTTGCCCACTGTGCAGTAACATGCTTAGGTTAGCAAGAAGAACATTTTGTAAAGGAAGGAACAAAAGATTTAAGGACGATAGTAGACGAAACATCAAGAAAAGAGATTGCTGCCATTAGAGAAAGGGGGAATTCAGGACAGATTTAACCAAACACATGGTATGGCATTTGTGGGTGCACAGGCAGTCTGAATTATTTCCTTCCTTCCTTCTGTTCTCATGGAGCTAAGGCTACCATCTTTAACTTCTAGAAATATTTATTTGTTGTTTGTTTTGAAAGGTTATAGATAGAAAACATTTTTTTTATCAATAGAAGCATTAGATTTGCTTTCAGTGTTCATGTTGAAATGAAATACTTCATAACAACCTGGAAGAGTTTTCAAATTTCTTGTAAAAATTACAGCATTTTCCAGAAACTTAGGTACTGTTCATTACATCCCAGTTAATTTCTTAGACTCTCAGTTTCATAGAATCATAGAATTGTTAGGGTTGGAAGGGACCTTAAAGATCATCTAGTTCCACCCCCTCTGCCATGGGCAGGGACACCTCCCACTAGATCAGGTTGCTCAGAGCCCCATCCAGCCTGGCCTTAAAAACTTCCAGGGGTGGGGCTTCCAGCACCTCTCTGGGTAACCTGTTCCAGTGTCTCACCACCCTCATGGTGATGAAATTCTTCCTAATGTCCAGTCTGAATCGTCCCGTCTCTAGTTTTAATCCATTCCCTCTAGTCCTACCGTTACCCGACATCCTAAAAAGTCCCTCACCAGCTTTCTTGTAGTCCCCCTTAAGATACTGGTAGGCCGCTATAAGGTCTCCTCGGAGCCTTCTTTTCTCCAGACGGAACAACCCCAACTCTCTCAGTCTGTCCTCATAGGAGAGGTGCTCCAGCCCTCTGATTATCCTCGTGGCCCTTCTCTGGACACGTTCCAGCAGGTCCATATCTTTCTTGTAGTAGGGACTCCAGAATTGGACGCAGTACTCCAGGCGGGGTCTCACCACAGTGGAGTAGAGGGGGAGAATCACCTCCCCCGACCTGCTGGCCACGCTTCCCTTGATGCAGCCCGGGATACGATTGGCTTTCTGGGCTGCTAGTGCACACTGACAGCTCATGTTGAGCCTCTTGTCTACCAGCCCAACCCAGATGGAGGACCTTGCACTTGGTCTTGTTGAACTTCATGAGGTTTGCATGGGCCCACCTCTTCAGCCTGTCAGGGTCCCTCTGGATGGCATCCCTTCCCTCCAGCGTGTTAGCCGCCCCACACAGCTTGGTGTCGTCGGCAAACTTGCTGAGGGTGCACTCTATGCCACTGTCCATGTCGCTGACAAAGATGTTAAACAAGACCGGTTCCAGTACTGATCCTTGAGGGACTCCATTTGTCAGTTTCACAGAAAATAAAATTTATCTGGTGTTTCTGTACTGAACCCAGTGGCAGAGAGATTTTCTAGTGTTAGTTTGTAAGGTATAAAATATGACAGCCAAATGATTAGTAGTATATGTTGAATAGGTATTTGTATTGTTGGAAGGAGAGACTTAAGCATCTGCCCGTGTTCAGTGTTTGTGCTTTGGGTTTTGTTCTTTGTTTGTTTTGTGTTTTTTTTTTTTTAACTTAGTGTTACAAAGGTAGATTCTAGTTGCTTTTTTTTGAAATAGATATTTTGTCTAAGATACATTACTATAGCTCTGCGTTAACAGTGTGAGTCTGTCTTTTATCTTTGCTTTTTCTTCAATGTCACTTAAGTAACCTCACTACAGGTTGGGATGTGAACTAGTAAAGCATTTAAGAAGAACGTTATTGGCTATCTCTTTACAGCTCCATTGCAAGAATTTGGTAAGGTTAATTCCTGGAGCACCATAAATAAAATCCAATATGTTAATGAAGTTCTCACAAGTTATAAGAATGAAATGCTTATTAGACTGATGAGCAAATGTCTCTGATGAATACCAATAATTATTAGCAAAACTGATTTTTTTTAATGAATATTTTAAGTCTTTTCAGTAACTACTGATAAAGAGAGAGAGAGAGAGATATTCTTTCAGTGAGCAGTGTGGGCTCAGGGATGACCTTGTAGAAGTGCTTCTGGGCAATAGCTTGATTGGTTCCTTCATGCTCCTCGGTATGTCACCAACTTAGATGGAGTTAATCACAAATATATATATTTTTTTTGCTCAGATAGTAGCTGTAGTGACTAGAATGAAACAAAANAAAAAAAATCAGAAACAAACAACCCACCCAAAAGCCCCACACAAACCAGAAAACCAACAAATTCAAACCACACACACACCCTTCCCCTGGTAAACTGGTCATTTTGTCTGCAGTCCTTTTTCTAGTTAGTAAATAATGGAAAGATAACAGGATGGATGTCTAATATGTCATGCCGAACCTGCGTCCTGTTTAAATCATGTTTGCACAGTGTGCCAAAGAGAAGGAAATCTGGGAATGCTGTTGAGAACAAATTGGTAAATCCATTTCTATAAATGGATACCAACTAAACTGCCACCAGAAATTCAAACAATCTCGACTGTTCTGAGATCTCCTAAAATTGTAACAACAGAAGCGAAGAAGAATCTGTCCTTATTGTAATTTCCAATGTTTCTACTAGTGGTAGTCACTGCTGATGTTGGTTAAAATACTGCCAAAGAAATATTACTCTGTTACCTCCTGAAAAATGCAATAGAAATGGTTATTTTTCTGCGAATTTTTTTTCCAGTAAAGGAGGTGGGAAACAGTTTGGAGAGGCATACAAACAGCTGGAAGTAACACTTGTCTTTTATCAGTGATGTCTGGAAGTTGTTTTCTTTTTTTTCTACGCTTTATTTTCTTGTGTTTCTACAGTATTTGAGGTGATGTTAATATCTACACATTTTTTCACGTAAAATTATTAGTTTCTTAATCTGAATTGAAAATTTCAGCTTTTAAATATTAAAAGAGAAATTATGGATAATATTCAGGTTCTTGTTATATTATTTGGGTTTATTATAGAATAAACTGAATCCTAAAGAACAGGTGAAACGTGGTGTTAGAACTGAACTCTTGTGAATATTCAGAAACTATGCAGACCAGACAGATCCTTTCCTTTTCTGTCATAGAACAGTAAATGTTTGGTGAACTCATGATATCATCAGCCTGTGGGATTCTTGAGACACACTGAGGTTGAGAGCTGTAAAAGAGATCGGGATGATACTACAAAATACATCAAATCGAATGTTGGTCCTTCTGGTTTCTTTTGGTCAGATAAAAGCAAAGCTTCTCAAAATTCCTGAGTGGAGCTGGAACAGTGTGTGCAACTCTTGTCTGCTAACAAATCTGCATGTTTTCTTTTTTCAACACTGTAGAGATGTCACTGTTGCTGAAGGTTGGAAGGCTGGGCCAGATCTGTCAGTCAAGAGCCTTTTTGCTGCTTACTAGGATAAGTGGATATGGGAATTTTATTCTAATATTTTAAACATTATAAGCAGCATTATACTTAAATTCTAAATGAATACAGTGTTTCTGTGGCTAGAAGAAATACCAGCCTCAATCTGGCAGCCAAATAGTATGTTATATTCTGGCATATTTTCAAAACGGTGAGCAGTGCATCCTTTCCTTCCATCTCTAATTAGTGGCATCCCTGCTGCAGTCTGTGGCCACTGAAGTGTCTAACCTGGTTGTTGATCATCCTTCGTCTGGTGCTGCATTATGTCATCTGACTGTCATAACTTGTGAATTGAGACCTAGAGTAATTGCTTAGGATACTGCCTCATGTCTTGTTTCCTGAAATCCTGGTTCTTCTCCCTCCACTGAACTGTGAGGCTACTAATGGTATTCCCATCGACTGCTCATCTAAAAAAAACAACCCATGACATGTCGGTACTGACACCAGTGCACAGAGCAGAGCACAAAATAGAAATGTACTAAGCTGGCGTTTGCTTTCTGTGACTGGTACCAGAGCAAAAGGGAGTCTTCAAGCGAAGGACTGGCAGGCTATCCTTCTAGAGGATGCACCAACCAGCTGCTGTGTATAGCACTAACCTTGCAGCATGATTAAATGTCACACCTCCTCCTTTCACCAGCTGAGACTAAAACAATATTTTGGTATCTGCTTAATGCTCACTGCCTCAAACACTGTCCTTGCTTAAATACATTCTCTCTAAATCATTCTTTCTCCTTTCTGAAACATCTGGTACTTTTTATGACCAGTACACCCAAAATGAGCTCATAGCATATGCTCCTGCAGGAGCTGCTGTAGGGGAATAGAATGTCAGAGATGGCCAATTCGGCAAGTGTCATGCTGTGGAAGTAGAGGAAAAGTTGATCATTGGCCCCTTGGCTGTGTTCTGAATGACACAGCTGCTATTCATCTGGATCAGAGACCATCCTACAGTTGTTATCACTTTCGTGGTGATGGGTGGGTTTCTGGTTGGGGTTTTTTTGTGTCTGTTTGTTTAACCTGACCTGAAATCAGCTAGATAGTGTCTGCAGTGCTGAAGGAGTTTGAGATTATTTGGAGATGCTTTTTCAGTTATTGAAATTCTTTTTTTTCTCTTTTAGGGAAATAGCTGAAAGACAGGGGTGGAAATGTGGGCAGGACTGTGTTGTTAAAAGTAATGGTGTTGTGAGCACCAGTTTGTGACATAATGTAGGGGAAGGTTTGTGTCATCAGATAATGAAGCTGATGGTGAAGCAGTAGTGTCTCAGCAGCTAGTAATTTGACTTCTCTTTCAGAGCCTCTCAACGGTCTTGATATGTGAAGATGTCATGTGCTGTGAAATGATGTTTTAATTCCTCAAAGTTTTTCCATGTCAAATACTGAACTTTTGGCTGGTTAGAGATTTAACAGACTTTCACGTTGTGTTATGAAATATCTGTAGGCTCACTTAGTTGCTTAGAGTATAGAGAGGTCATTCTGCTTTCTGTCATAGCTGAGTTAAACAGTTGTTGGAATGCATAGGCATCTAATAGTATTCTTCAAGAATTTTATAATAATTTCTTCACTAGTATGTGTTGAAAGATATATAGCAGTGATTGGAAAGGAAGCTTTTGGTAGATGTCAATAAGAGATATTTGTGTCAGTAATGTCACTTTTTCATTTGAATACTCTTAATATTTGTTTTCGCTATTTCCCACTTAAATGTAATCAGAATTTTATCTGGAACTAAATTACCCTGAAGATCTTTGTTTTGTGTGATTGGAGTTCATAAGTCAGACCTTTTTTTATTGGGATCTTCCCCCCCCCCATGATATTTCTTACATTCTAGATACACACTGAAAAGGAAATGTTCTTGCTTCCAATACTATGAAAGGTGTATATACATGATATTATTATTATAAAAGTTGCGAAGAATTACAGGAAAAATATAGTAGCCTGATGCTTTTGGAACTCCTAGAGTAGAGATGTGATCTACGTGTGGGTTTTTTCAGGAATCTTTTCTTGTTCCTGCATCCCAGTTCTCATAAATAATCTAACTTGTTTTTATAAATTACAAGGTTATCTAACTCATCGACATTGTAAACTGTGTTAAGGTTCAGTTTTCCTTGGAAATGTTGTGGTTTACTTGATGCATTTCTTGTAAGAAATCAAACCCCCAGATTTTAGATACATAAAAGCTATGGCTAACATGAGAACAGCAAAAAAAGAGTAAGAGATAGAAGCTATTGAATGTACTGATGTTTTCCCAGCGCGCACCATGATTACAAGAACATCTGTTTTCAGTAGTGATGTGCTGATCAACTGTGGAAATTCTGTGTTCAGTGGCTCTTGACACTTTTTATTTCTGCCATGTGGAGGAGTGATGGAGTGGCTGAAAATAGAGCTGCGGCTTAAAGTACAGATGGACAGTGATTCAAAACCTTGGGGGGAAAAAAATTGTATTGCTGCCTGGAGTTAGGCATGTCTGTCTGGTTTTAACTATTGTGACTTTTATTTGAAGCTCTATTTTTGACATCCATTCAATGAGAGGAAAATGCACAATACTATGGCTAACATGTAACACTGCAGGAGCAAATAGATGGAATGAATGTTAAACTAAGATGGGTTTAACACTACAAAGTTCAAGTGAGTGCAAGAACAGTTTTTAAAGTCCAGTAATTTCTCACTGCCAGTAAATCACAAGTATGTATTGCATGCCTGGTTAAGCCTAGCTGACTTCGACTGAAGTTCAGTTATGTTCTCCAGGTTTGTAAAGGCATGCATACTCTGTCTTTAAATCTGCTACGGTTAAGAGCAATCTGGTTAGCTTCAAAGGTTGAGCTGTGGATTTCTGATGTCTGGAGCTCTGAGAAGTGTATGCCATCTGGCTTGGCATATTGGTTGGCTATAGAGAGGCCACACTTCAATTATAATATGATAAATTGAGAATGTTCTTGTGGAAGGACCATTTGTTGTCCAGAATAAACCAGTTCTTGATTTATGCTGATGCACCTGTTACGTTTTAGGTTGTTGTCAAAAGTAGCTTCAGAAACACATGCACCCATACTCAAGTCCGCATACCAGTTTCTCCCTGAGTCTTGTATGTTTGCAACTCGGGTAAAAAATAAAATCTGTTTTGGGGGTTTATGCCTTTTCTGTCTGCACAATAGGTGTCACAAAATACTGACCAGCAGGGAGCAGGCTTCTTACTTCATGTGCATCATCTTGGCTGATGGTAGGCAAGAGGGGGTTGCTGTTGCATCTAGCATGTGTTCAAGGGGTGCCTATCTTAGAGATGAGGCATCTGCCTCTTAACTCTACAGTCAGATGATTGAGTGATAAATTATCTGAAGGGAGTTGCAATCAAATGTATTTATAGGCACTAGTATTGCTTTGCATTAAAACAAGGTTTCATCAGTAAATCAATGTGACCAAAACAAATCTTAATACAAATAGTCTCAACAAAGGTATTTGCTGTAGCTACTGCTGTATACATGCAGCTTCACTGCTATGTACAAGATCAGATCTTCAAGCTCTCTACAGCACAAGTAGCATTTATCAGAATTAAATGTGAATGTTACAGAATCTGTAGTTCTGCAGGCTGCCGTCAGTTATTTGGAACATGAACAATTGTGATTGAACAGGTAAGAAATTGCATTAAATTCAAAGTTGAGCACAATGTACTGAAGTTCTTTCCAGGATGAAGGACAAAATGCTTGGTGCTATAGGAAGTTAACCTGTGAGCCTACGATTTAGTGTTGTGGCTGGTTGCTTGAAAAGCTGCTTGGGTAGGTTTGGGGCTTCATTATTCCATTAGCTGGTGAAAAATCCTTAAAACATGAACATAATGTGTTGTGAAATAAAAAAAAAAAACCTGCAAAAATAATCATACATTTATTTAATCTAACTTGAAGTCCTGGAAAAGAAGGATAATTTAGGTATCTGCTTGAGGTAGTTCTAACCCTAAATCACAACATGCTCTAATGCCTTAGGAAATTTGATGGTAATGGTCCATCTTCACATATAGCTTGTTTTAGTTAGAAATATGTAACCCTTTACCCAAAAGGAATTCATATAAATACAAAAAAAAAAAAATCCTCTGATCAGTTAACTTTTTTCCTAAAGTTTCACTTAAAATTATCAAACACCACTTTGAAATAAATATTTTTATTTTTCATATTTTAAAAAGTTATTATTTGTCCATCATAATAATGTTTCTCCTTAAATAAAAGAAGTACAATGAAAAAGACAAAGTCCTGATTTTTTTGTTTGTTTTCAGAGGAAAATGACTAGAAACTCTTGGTACGGGGCAGTTGTAGCATGAGTCTCAGTCTTCTAAACACTAAGCTTTTCACTTGAAACTTACTTTGACAGTAATACTGTATCAAAGAGAATATATTGGTTAAAAGATTAATTATATAGAGCACACAGATATTCTTCAGAGCTCTCTGCAGAGATTTTTGCCTTCTTAATGAACGAGCACTGTGTTTTGAGTCTGGGCCAGGTATGCCAGATTAGGTCTCCAGAAAATCAAAACAAGTGATCATGAAACAGTTGCAATGTCGTCAAGGAGAAAACACAATGGATGAAACTGTATCTTTTTCAATTATTCAGTTATGTCATCATAGGAACAGGCCAAAATGATGTTACCCAATTTCCTTCTGGCACAGCAAATTTCTTTAGGGGTTATGTGGGGCACTATGGGGTCCGAAAAGCCGTGCCTTTGAATCCCTTCAGAATTGAGCAGAGGAAGGCACAATATTCACATGGAAGCTGTTCTTTCCTTGTGCTGGCTGCCTTTCAACTGGATAAATTCCACAGGAAAGAAAAATGTCACTGATTTATGCACTGACTACACATATGAAGGGAGTGGTAGTTGTGCTGTGTTCATCCCCGCCAGCATGGAACAGTTTAGCCCAGAGCATTTTCAGTATCTTCAGTGGTCTCTAATGCTATTTCAGTGCTTCTTTTGTCAAAATCTCCTCTGGCTAGATGGCTCATTATTTGATCTTTTGGAAGTATTTGCCCAAAGCATCTTTATATTTTTGTTAGATCTGTTCAGCATTTTATCCATGGGATACCATTTATTGGTGAGTTCCATTAGGCTTAAGGTGAATACTATTTCTGAGCCTATCACTGTTTAATTCTTGTCAATATTTCTCTTTTTCTATTTTGACCCCCCAACACACTCTACACAGCATAAAAGGCTTGATATCATCTCTCCTTTGAGTATTAGAGTATATGAGGGACTGCCAGATGGCCTGCTAGCCTTGCTGCGTCCTCAGTCAGTCAGTGTACTTAGTGAGCCAAAATCCCTACCAGGTATCTCTTGGAATTCTGGCAGTCAGTGTTTCAGGTGCTTTTTCATATAGTACAACCCAGAAGTGTTTCACAAGATCCTGATGCAGTTGATGTGTCAAAGTCCCTCTGGGCTCTAAAGCTCATTTAGAAAGGATGGTAATCTGGATCTAAAGGATTTATGCAAGTTCATTAAAAAAAAATAATCATTTGCATTCCTCTTGTCATTCTAATCAGTAAAATACGGCCCAATATGTTTACATTGCGTATTAACTTTTTAAAATGGACCTTACTTTCTCATCTAATCCCATATTATGGATTACCAGATTCATTAGAAAGCAGCATATTAAATATCATCAATTGGTCATCCTTCCTGTGCTTTTTCCTTCATGATTTACAGTGATGTTCACCTTAAAACCTGCTGTTTACTGCAGTTATCGTGGGTTGTTTTTTAAAATATAGGAGCTAACTGTACAGGCACTTTTGAGGTTTACTAGTGTTTTCTATGACTTCAAGCAGTTCAGCTGCAGCCATTAAACCCTGCGAGTCTTCTTCCCTTTGTTTTCCAGTACAGCAAGTTAAATAAACACAGTCCTCTTGAAATCAGTGGGATTGCATGAAACTTTTAAGGTTCTGCTTAAGGCTTTGCTGTTCATCTGTGTTGGCACATTCTTCTAACTCCTTCAACTTCTTTCCCCTGCAACTTCCGCACTTCGGAAGCTGTAAGTGAAGAATGACTCTTTATATCTTTTGACTGGTCTTCCAGGAAATGTTTTCTTTTAATGTCAAAGGATAGAGGTTTGCTGGCATAGGTATGGTAAGTGGATCATAAGTAACACTTCACTCAGGCTTTTCATGGTTATAGTACTCTGTATATTTCTGACTTCTGGAATGTGATAGGTACTTGCCACAAAAAGGGTCAAGTTTTCAGATATAGGATTTTACTTTTTCTAAGTGTCAAAAGCTGTCTGTAAGTTTGTTTTTGTTTGTTTGTTTTTTCATCCATTGTTAAAATATATTTGCTATGAATCATTTGACTGTTTAAATTGAGCACAGATATTGTGGAATTTCTTTGCTTCACGTTAATAAAATTCCACATTGGAAGTTTGAGCAAGGCACATTCTTCAGCTGCTATAATAAGACAGTACTTAGAGTTCATCTCCTTAATTTTGAAAAAGTGAGACTTCTGCAAAAGTAACTCGTAGCTGTGTGTGTTTTACCACAGCTCTTTATGCAGTAAGGTCTTCTTCAAAAGTCTGCGTCTGTCATGGGGCCTGTCTCTGATTTTTGTTTCCGATTTCTTTTTCATAAAGACTTGCTGTTTGTCAGACAGGAAATCTCCTGCTGCTGTTGTAGATGAATGGAAAACTGTATGAGTAGCCTCCCATTTTTATTAGAGTAGCAAATGAAATGTATTGCAGGATGAAGTTTCTCTAAAGATACCTGGTTTCTCCAGTTCTTATTCATTTTGCATTGCTTTTTAATTTTTGTACATGTCTTCGTAATTTTGTCTTTAACTTTGTGCATATATGGTCTGTAATAGTTTTGTCTTTAATATAATAAAAGTAGAGCTGTATTAACATATAATTAATAGGAATTACAATGCATGCAAAACTAAAGCAGTATTTCAAAGCTAGAGGAGATCTGGTGTTAATTCATATCTGCAGTTAATTCAAATGAAAGGTGGAAAATCCCTCAAGCCCCACCCCATCAAATCTATATGTAGTAACACTAGATCTGGGGTGAGAAGGAAGTCTTGTGAAGAAACCTATAGCAGCATATAAATTTTACGTTAGGAACTTAACTAACTGGCTTAAATGCTGGCAGGGAGCAATGAGCTTAGTGTAGACTTGCATAACTTTAAAAACAAAAACAAAAAAAAAAACACAAAAAAACCCCACAAAAAAACCAAAACCAAACCCAAACAACCAACCCCAAAACTTAATAAGATCCTCAGTTTGTAGCTGTTCCTGCCTTGTTTTCTGTGTTGTTCTATGTAGAAGTGTTTTTGCAGCAGCATGCCAGCAGCGTGGAAACTTATTTTTACAGAGTTACAGAAAGTCTGATCTAAACTTGGAGTAAACCAACCTTCAAAATCAGGAACCATCCATTTGTGGGTGGTTCCTTTTCTTGCTGAGTCGGGGACAAAGGCAGCTAGGCGCTGGGGAAGAGGGAGAGAGAGATTTGGTACCGTTCACAGCTATGTAGAGCAGAGGGTAGTATTGTCAGGGCTACTCCGAGTGAGCCTTAAAAGAACCAAAAGAGAAGAACTGCTTTTTAAAGGAACAGTTATATCCTGAGCCAAATCCTCTCTATGCTGACATTATCTTAGATACTTTGATTTTGCTTTCTTTACTTACGATGTATTATTTTTGTTTTAATTAAATTGTTTTAATTTTCTCAGGCTCACCACAAATATTGCAAAATCTCGAGTTAGACTTGGAGGGAAAGGAAGGTTAGGAAAGGGGAAAAAAACCAACCTGAATTTAAAGGTTTTTCCTTGCATGTTTAAAAAAGAAAAAAAAAAATAATTGAATAGTGTTTGGATTTTTTGTTGTTTAGCTGTGGAATTCAAGCATATGTTTTAAATCAAAACTTGACATGGTGTTTTGTATATCAGCTTTTCATGTTCTTATTTTCAGTCCAACTCTATTATTACACTCTTAGGAGTGGAAAAGTAAAAAATGTAATGCACGTCTCAAGTTCATGCATAACAAAAAAGGCTCAGATAACCTAATGGGGGCCCTTGAATGGGATTTTTTGGCATAGTAAGAGCAGAGTACTGTACTTCTGCTAGTTTACTGCTATACCTTACTTGTCCCATCACTAAATGGTACATCACTAGTAAAACTAGCGACGAACTCTTTGTTGGAACTTATTTCCACGAATACTCTGTTTTTAGAATAGAATATCGCAATTTTTGGTTTTTTTTTTAAATATGGAGCTGTTTGGTATAAGCTCACAATCCATTTATGTGCTTTCACAGCCAGTTAAATGGTGTTTTATGTGCACCTGTGCATATAGATAAACGTCTTCCTCTAAAATGTTTGTGATCAAACCTTACCAAAGTTAGCCAAGTGCAACTTGTTAGACTTGTATTCACCTGCAGACTGCCATGTCTATTAGCAGCTGATAACCTTTTCAGTTTGTTAGCTTCCCTTGAAGCTGCCCTCTTTTAGGAAAAAAATTGAGAGCAGTCCCCACTACTCTTAGTTTGGGCAATATACTTAGTATATTTATTTGTATCCTGACATGATTTGTGTGAGGATGGCGGTTTTAAATTATGAATGGCCAAGTTGGGAATCCATCACTTGAAAACAGATACACTTCCAAATATGCTACAAAGCATTAATGGACATCTGTCCATGAAGAAGCTGGCTGGGAGTCTTGTTCAGGCAAAGACCGTCTGGGAAAGAATCCCTTATTTTCCTGCTGTGCTCAGAGGAGGAATGGACAGTGTTATTTAACTGATCAAAATGGTGTCAAGGCACAGACTTAAACTTGAATCCCCAAATTGTTTTGCTGCAGCTTTACTTCAGTAGCAACCATGGACTGTTTTAGAGGGAGAAATGCTAGTTGTTGCTAATTTCTGCCCCTCCGCCTCTTTTTTATTTCGCAGTTTCTATGTAGAAACCTGTAAGTGCAAAGCTGTTTTTTTAAAGGTATAAAATGATGTTAAAACTGAATCTTCACTAAAGCATACTGTGTTTGGGGGAGAGGAGGGAAAAAAAACCCCAAACCTAAGTCCAGCATACTCTTCCTATTTCGTAATAGAAAAGTAGTATCTGTTTTGCAGAAATAAATTGTCAGTATGTAGCAGTCTACCAAAAAAATTTTTCACATCACCTGATGAAGGGTAGTCTTTAGGATACAGCTTGTAGTCCAAGGAAAAGAATATGCCATCCAAGAAGATGAAAGAAAATGGAATATTTCTTTATCTTCCTCTAGATAAGAGTTTTTACAGATTGTGTTTTATAGCTCATTTTGTGATGAGGTTTTCACAGTTACAGTGCAGTCAGAAGACAAAGTAGACAGTAGAAGTAAATAGATGACAGCTACATGTCCCTATTGTAAATAAGCTTGAAACTTTGTTAGATATATTAATGTAAGTATGCAGGGCAGTTGTAGAAACTAGAGAAAAGAAAATTGACGTTTTTGGATGACTAGTGTGATAATTATTTCCCTTTCATAATGAAGCATATATTCCAGTCCAGAGCAATGAGAAAAGTTGCGGTTACCCACCTTTTTTTTTATTGAACTGGAGTGTGGGCAGCCTTGATGAGATAGAAAAGATGACACTGGGGAACTTGCCTAAAATTCTTAACGTATTTGTAGAATATTCACATGCAACAGCTCAGCACTGTACAGAAATAGCAAGGCTAGCGCTGAACCAAACTGGCTCCCAACCAATAAACTATACTGGGCTTATGATGCCCTGCCTCTTGGCAAAGAGCCTTCCCAAGCCAATTTGAGTATCTCTGCATCTCTCAGAGATAATAAGAATTGATCCATTTGATATGTTCACAGTGGAATATGATTCTATGAAAACGGTCACGAGCATCACAGCAGCAATCCTGGATTGACAGGATATAAGACTCAGTACTGACTGTTTTTAGCGATACATGATTGTGTCACTATGTTTATGTAGTGACTTCTAAGGTGCATTGCTCTACAGAGCAAAACGTAGTAAATGATGCCTTGAAACTGAACCTTGGCTAATCCAAACCAGAAATCAAATGCACTTCATTACTAGTGAGGATGAGTACCAGTTAGAACTAAGCAGTTGTGGAAAAAGTCGTGGAACTAATGGGTGTGATTTGGCTCATGTTTAGGTACTTGTTATGTGAAAATTGTAACCGTTATCCACAGCAAGAGGAGTCTTAGGATATCATTGCTTGTACAGTGTGCTTGGGAGCTTAATGGATTGTATCTGCCCAGTTTAATTATAAAAGGATGCCAATATTGTTCTTAAATTTCTTGTCACACATCCTATCCAACAGCCCAAGAGATAAAAGTGACTCAGGGACTCGAGAGGTAAAGTTTTATGGCAGTAATAGAACCTTGTTTTCTACATTGATCTCCGTTTTTTGCCTGTCTGAAAGCAGTTATTATAGGGGCTGCCAGGAGAACAGAGAACAAGGTGTTCTGTTCTTACTGTTGTATAATGAAGATATATGCAGCTATGTGTGAATTAAGATGGAAGAAGAAAAATAATAAAACGTGGAGAAATAGAAATCCTTACATTATTGGGAAATGTGGGGTCATACTGTGGACCACAGCTAATATGTGGTAGTAATGGCCATGGTATGCTTAACACTTTGGATCCTATTGTATTTCCCATTTGGATTAAATTAAATACATACATCATTCTAACAAACCTCTCGCAGCAGATTGTGAACTTTGGAAGTGGAGAAGGGAATTAATGGCAATGTATTTCATATTGGTGTTCCTCTGTCTAGTGATTCAGTCATTTTCCCATAAGGAATTTATGGTTTCTAGACAACAGATGTTGGTCAGCTTGTGAATAGACATTGCTGAAGGTGGAGTGAAAAATGACCTTCAAATACAATAGACTCAACAGCTATTATTTATCTTATTGTCTAAGAGACAGGCCTAATAACCCATTTCAAAATAAGAGGGAAAGAGAACTAGGACACAGTTGAATTGCAGTGCCAGAACCCTATGATCAAGAGCTGATCTCAAATACAAGAGTAGTCTGAGATACCAAATCATGGTAGTTCATCAGCAAGAATTGTGACTGACTGAAACAGGGCTAAAAGATAGCTATCTTTAAAATAGTTATCTGAGTATAGGAAGGTAGTTGTGCAAATCTATCCCTTCTTGATTTTTCAACATGAAGTTAACTTCTATAAAATGATATACATGAGCATCTTAGGAAATGGGGTCACAGAAGGACATTGTTTAAATAATTGCAAGTTAAACCGGTTATGACATACAAAGAGGATTTCTGTGCCAAGTAATACACTTTTGAGAAGACACCAGCTAAGTAACAATAGTGATCACTATTTTTCTGGTTATAGTCGTTTGTGAGACAAAAAGAAGAAAATCCTTTTCTAGTAATTAAATGCAAAGAGGTTTTGTTTTTTTTTTTTAAGGAGGACTTTAGTTTCTGTTTTGGAAACCTGTACTTACTGTTTCATTTATACATAATATTCAAGCAGGTTTGGGTACACAGGGTGTTGCAGGAGTGGCAGGGGGAGTTTTTTGTTTTTACATGCTAAAAATCTTCTACTGAAGTTTAATAAAAAAAAAAATATATAAAGTAGTGATACAGGCTTCATGTCTGCCCAATCCACATAAAGCAGAGAGCCAAAATAAGTATACTGTAGAAATCAACATTGAAATTAATCTTTAAATACTTTAATATATGGCTTGTACAGATTCATGCATTTAACTCCTAAGCTTTGCCTGTACAACCATAACTTCGTATATTTTAGATGAACTGTGGGTGTAAGGACTGCTACTTACTGAAGAGATCCACATCTACCCTATTCAGAGGGAGCAAGCAGGGAAAAACTATCTTGTTTCTATTTAGAAAACACATTTATAAAGTGAGTATTAAATTTAAGTGGTGCTAAAAAGCTTTTGCTTATGTACTTGGGTAAAGATGTTAATCAAGCATTGCTGATGATATCTCCTGTGTGATAAATGTAGGGAAGTATTACAAGAGTAACAGCTGGACAATGATTAAAAAAGTTTTCGCATAATGTCTTTTAGTAAGTATTAAAAACCTGTTACAGAGCTGCAAAGGGACAAAAGTGCCTGTATGTTTTCTTTCTACTGCAGCAGAATTGCTGTAGGACCATTTGTGTGGCCACATCTCAGCAGTCTTATCCTTCATTGATGGACTGGAAAATCCTGTCTTGTACATGTTTTGATTACGTATTACCACTAAGCTTTTTGGTTTAAAGATGTAGTGGCTCTCATCATCCACGTTTCTCTTACATGTCACTTCATGCTGCAGTGATGTGTATAAACTTCCATAGTGCCAGTCCCTTAGTAAAATGCAAGTACACTTTTCTGCTCTCAAATTCAAGTTCTCCAACTGTCAGCTACCAGAAGAAATTATGCTGATCAAAACTTGACCAGGCTTTTCTGTTGTTCTAAAGCTCTGTGCTGTTGGATTGAGCTAAGACTTGCTTTACATCAGTGTAGGAAGTTTTACTTTAATGGAGTTTCTTTAACTTTTTACTTAATTGAGCATCAGGTAGTTTCAAATTATCAGATGTAGTCTTCCAGACCTGCTCCCAGGGAATAGCTTTGTGGTTTTGTACATTTAAGCAGCAAACAGAAGAAGGGACTATAGTGATGAACGTAAAGGTCTTTTTATTTGTCACTCTCCCCTATGACCTGTGAGTTCTTGTGCTTATAGCATCCTTTTGAATAATGCTTGAAATGGGACCATTACCAGTTGGTGTTTATTGTACATCAGAGAAAAGCAATACTCTAGTTACTTGTAAATTATTCCTCTCTCAGGAGGAGCAAGGAAAAAAAAGAAGCAGGATTTAGTTGTCTACCTGCTGTGCTGTGTGGTTGATGGGCCTCTAAATTGGTAGGAGGTGCTGTGTTTTCTGAGTGTTAACAGGTGAATTTTGCAAGAAGAGAGGTGTATTTTTTCTGCAAGACAGAGTGCTGGGGAGTACTGAAAAAACTTAAAATTTACTAAGGAAACTTTTAATAAAGCTGATCATGGATGACAAGCTTACTAGGAGTTGTCTTCATAAACTGTCAGTTGCTCTCATCTACTCTTCTTTCCCTCTATCGCTTACAGCTCACTTCTTGTTGACAAGCCTGTGTTGTAATGTATGCCCTGTATTTGATTTAAAAAATCTATTTATGTACTGCTGATGTTCTTTACTGTTGAAACTTTCTTGCTCAGCTGTCTTGGTGCACTATGAGGAAGAGTAAGGACTGGAATGCCATTGGATTTTACCTTAGAAGGTTATGGGAAGTGGACCCCACCCTGTTGTGGAATTAATTTGTTTTCAAGGCACTAGGGTGATAACTCAGCAGTCTGACTTGAATAATTTGTTGAGATGGGGACTGTATTTACATCCAGGAATGTAGACTTGGATTGTAAGGGAACACAGTATAACGATTCCTTCTCCTCTAAGTGCTGCGTGTTTTGTTTTAAAAGGAAATAATTACTCTGAGTTTAAAAAATGATTGTTTTCAACACATCAGAAAAATTTAACTCTTATTGAAGTTTTTTTTTCACTTGGCTGTGAATTTCTCTGTTGTAGCCAAGTGGTCCATTTAATGCCCACTGGTTGAGCCAATTTCTCCTTTCTGCTTCAGAGGGCAACCTCTAGATCTCATCAATGCCACCAGGAGGGGTTGCTTGGAAAAAGTCACCTTTCTGTGAGAAATGTGTGCTTCTTACATGAGCCTTTAGAGCAGGATAATCTAGAGCCTGAAGTGCTGAGTTTAGCAGCAGTGTGTGTCAGTGCGTGCATCCTGATTAAGCAGTGCCCCTATGGGCAATGTGCAAGTAATCCAATGATGTCTGAAGAGTTACTTTGAATGTCTCAAAATGTTTAAGGTACTCTGCTAGAGGAAGATTATGGTTGTGTTAACTATCGTGCTGAAATGTTTCCGTATGCACATATAAAATGCAGTTTCTTAGCTCAATGAAAACGGGAAGAAAAAATAATTTCACAAGCTCTGAAATGCTCCATTTGTGATCAGTGACGATAATGATAGTAAGCAAAATAATACATAAAAAGTAAACTGTCATCCTAACACTGAAGAAAGGAGGAGAGGCTGAGCTGGCAAGTTTTATTGTAGTTGAAGTTCATTTCTTAAAACTTCTTTCATTAAAGAATCTTTTTCTTAGGTGTTAGGTGTTTCTAAAATTTCCTACTGCTATTCTATCTTTGCCTTCTATGTAAATTAGGTTTGACTTCATAACAATAGTCTGTTCTGCAGTTTTAAAAATCCTAATTATACTCCATAGATTCACTGTCCCCACCTATGGTGGTTTTGCCCTGCCTGCCCATGTTTAAATCAAAGTTTCAGGACAGTTGGTTAGAGATCACTTCTTGCTTGTTTAATTCGGGTCTTTGAGCTAGGAAATAAAAATAGAAGATGAGGGGAGACTAACTTGGTATTGAAACACTGGTTTGGAATTTGTTAAACTCATTTTTTATTGCAGATGTATTACAGTGCCATAATTTTCTGATGTAATTGTAGCAAGCTGCTTGGTATGCCTTTTCCTCAATTTCCCAAAGAGGAAGATGATAGTCATGTCAAACTTTTTTTTTTTATGATCCAGTGGAAGAAATGGTGTCATACCGCAACTCCACAAGTGCTTGCTTTCGTAAAAGCTGAGATTTTGAATGCCAAATGCTCTAAGAAGTAATCACATCAGATAGTTTATGAGGTATCTTCAGGCATCTTTTCTGAGTCACCAAATCGTTCTTAAAAAAAAAAATAATTTTTTAAATAAGTAATGAAAGTGTCCTTCTGTGAAAGAGGAAAAAATAATAATAAAAAAAACCCTCCTATATTTTATTGGATCACTGGAAGTGACTTAACCAGACTAAAAGGGAAGGTGTTGCAGCAAAGCAGGTAGGTCTCAATTGTCCACTGACAATTGTTACAGAGAGTCATCCCAGTTCAGCTCAGGGTGTCAGGTCTGGGTGAAGCCGCGCTAGATGCTTTCTACAGCAATATAACAACCAAGAGCGTTGACAGCTACTGCCGTGTCAGTGACACACACTGATTAATGTTCTCGGTAGAAAGACATTTGTGAGGAGGGTGGCGTGGGGACATTAAAGTCATTCTTCTTGTCAGAAGTAAATGCTGCATGGTCTTCTGTGTCCTTCTCCGTGTTTTGCAGTCTCTTGTTCTTACAATTAAACTAGTTGGCTTTTGTTTCACTGATGTAGGCACATAAAAATGGAATTTGTTGTGATATGAAGCATGTGAAAAATAAGAAACTAGTATCAACCAAATTTCGCTGATATTTAAATCCAAGGGGCAATAGTGAAACAGAAAACAAAGTGATATTGTGAGACTCAAATTCAGCAGGCTAAAATTTTTAGAGCAATTACCATTGATCTTATTGCTTCTTGATGGGAATAGATATCTGTGGCTTTTGGTTTGTCTTGCTCAGATTAAAAAGGGTGAGGGGGAAGTGCGGGGGTTTTTTGTGGGGGGTACTTTATCGTGTGTATTTGTTTTCTGGCAGTTGTTGAGTTGGTTTTTTGTTGGGTTTTTTGTTTGGTTTTTTTTTTTTTGAGAGGATTAAAGGGGGGTGTTTCCCCAGAATGAGGTTGTTTTATAGATACCATTTGTAAACTGGTCTGTTTTTACAGCATTTGATTGTATGTATGGTTTAGGCAAATAGGTTACTTTGTATCAGGTTCACGTATATTTGCAAAACTTAAAAGGGGCAGATGGCATTTATGTTTTTGTAATGGGTATCCACCTCAGAAGAAACAGAATATATAAATTACATTTATTTTACTTTTTCTATGTAAAACAGATGTTATTAATTTAGCAATTATTAGAAAAAGAATACTGGGGAGAGGATGCTGTTTCAAAGTCCCCAACTGTAGAGTTTATGAAAACAAATTTAAATTGATGGCATTTCAGTAAATGCCACCAGGGGATTAAATGAATAGCCCAGTAATTACAGCAGAGTATACTCTGTGTATTACAGTAAAATGAGTTCAAAGTTCTCCTCAACTAGTGAGAACAGTGCTGAGTGAGATCATTTTATGTCATTCTCTTAAAATTGTTCTTTGTAGCCACAGTAATAGAGCGGGCATGAAGTTGGTTTGAGGTGATGTGAGTTATGGGACGGCAATCTATAGTGTAATATATCAGCAGCATAATACATCAGAGGCCTGACTTTAAGACAGAGGATAAACTCTGGCTTAAAGTATACTTCTACTAAATATATATTATGTGTATGCATTTAAGTATTCTACATAAATGTATTTCTTCTGAAGTATGGTTCTGCATTTTCTTACTGTACAAGTCTGCCCAAATTCTGTTCAGTATGTCTGTAGTGAAACCGGGCCTTTAAAGCTTGAAGTAAATGGCAGTGTTATTTGTGGAACAGAAGCAGATTGTTTGGGGACTAGTGTTAGCAGTTGATAGACATTAACATAGCTCCCTTTCTCTCCTTCTCAATCCCGTTACTCAAATATTTGCCAGTTTACTTGTTGTTAGGGTCTCATCACAGCCATAAACTCCTAGCTGAACACTTCATTATTCTCCATGAAACAATGTGGTAGTAGCCATATCTGCATATGTGAAGCCAAGAAAAATAAGTTTTTACTACTCCTGCCTCCCAATGGCACTTGATATAACCAAGAGAATTTGTTTTCTTGAAGTTATGCAGAAGTTCATAGTGGATTATATATCACAGTATATATTACACTTCAGATGGAATGAAGACAACGTGTCTATGCAAACATCAGTAACAGCTGTGGAAGTTTGATAACCATGAACATACAGAAGGCAGCACAGAGATAGCAGGTGAAAGGTCATGTTGTTGCTCCTTCAAGTACGGGATTTAGATTATATTAATTAATAAAGCTGCACTTTTCCAATAAGCAGTGTATGGGGCAGAGTCAGTTTATTTAAGGATGGTTTACACTCACATATCATATTTCTATCAGAGGTGAACCTTGAGAGATGTAGAGAGGTGTTTTCTCCTCTATTTTTCAAGATCATAGAATCATAGAATCTTCATGGTTGGAAAGGACCTTTGAGATCATCGAGTCCAACCATACACACACACAAAAAAAACCCCAAACAAAAAAAACCCCTACAATCTCTGTCACTAGAGCATGCCCTGAAGTGCCAAATCTACACGTTTCTTAAATACCTCTAGGGATGGTGACTCAACCGCCTCCCTGGGCAGGCTGTTCCAGTGCCTGACTGCTCTTTCAGTAAAGGAATTCTTCCTAACATCTAACCTAAACCTCCCCTGCTGCAACTTCAGACCATTTCCTCTGGTCCTGTCATTGTTCACCTGGGAGAAGAGGCCCACACCCACCTCTCTGCAACCTCCTTTCAGGTAGCTGTAGAGGGCAATGAGGTCTCCCCTCAGCCTCCTCTTCTCCAAACTAAACATGCCCAGTTCCCTCAGCCTCTCCTCGTATGACTTGGTCTCCAGACCCCTCACCAGCTTGGTAGCTCTCCTCTGGACCTGCTCCAGCACTTCAATGTCCCTCTTGTACAGAGGGGCCCAGAACTGAACACAGT
>VWZL01006171.1:275377-358843 GCA_013396915.1 Stercorarius parasiticus | reverse complement strand
TTGTGTATTTGAGATCAGGAAAAACTGAAACACGTGGAAGAAAAAAGAAAGCCAGTTCAGATTTCTACTGAAGAACCCTTCTACCATTTGGAAGTTTTGACATTGTAGGCTTTCTGCATTTCATTTCCAGCAATTTCTCAATTGCATTGCTTTTAATTAGACTTCTTGTATTCTGCATGTTGGTGAATTACTTTGGCGCCTCTGCCAGGAAATTGTCAAAACAAGAGAGGCTAGTGTCCCACGTCTGCTCATGATGCAGAGTTTCTAGTAGAGCATTCATATCTGAACTTTCTTTTACTGCTGAAGGCTGGCTGCAAGTCTTGTGTTTGTGTTGTTTTCCTCCAGATTTGAAATGTATTGTTGTGAAAGCAATTAGCATACTCTTACACAGAGAAATAAATAAATAAATATATGCAAAAATGACATCAGTCGTGTACGGCAGACAAGTAAATATGTTACTATGTTCTGTTGTAGGAAGACTTGGAAAATTTATGGCAAATGGAAATTTTCATATTGGGTATGTCACTGGAGTCTGGGAGGCAGAAATTTCAGTTGCATGCTAGTGTATTAATCGGGGTTTGCAACTGAACATTAACTCTTCTTTGGTCTGAATTAAAGCTTTATAGGCTTAGTTTATGCTGTAGCATTTAGTACTCCAACAAGTGCTGTATTTGAAAATGTTTCTGATCAGCCTGGCAACAACAAAGATCTACTGGAGAAGTATAGAAAACATTGTTAAATACTGAAACACACACTCCCACAAATACTTATATAAATAAACAAACAAATCAAAAAGAGATCTAGGAAGACAGGAAGATTGTACCATTTTATTTCAGTTATTAAAATTCTGTATGGTATCTTTCAATGGGATTATAAATACTAAAGTATTTTATTTCTGTGGGGTTCCCCAGTTACTCTTTCCTTCTGGGCATTGGACAATTTGCTATACAGTTAGGTTTTCAGAGCATGACAGGTAAGTACTCCTATTCTGTACTTACAACCTTACTGTAGCAAAGGTATATTTCTGTTTTGACTGTCTTCTGTAGAGATTCTTTGCCAAGATTTTTTTTCTGCTGCTGTGTTTACTGTTTGGCTTAACCACAGTAATTTTGCTATTACAAAAAGTTGTTATATATGAAATTCTACTGATTCATATATTTTGAGGTGCATTCACTAATGTTGCCAGAAGATTATCATTACTTCTACTAGGGAGAGTGCTGTTAGTTCTCAAAGCACCACGCAGGATTTTAGATGCCATTTGAAAAATTTCTAGGTTCTGATGCTGTTCTTTGTGTTAAAAGTCTTTTAATGATCCAGTAGTCTTCAGAACTGACAACTTTGTAATTTGAAGACTTGATGCACAGATGTTTCATTATTGCTGTGGGTACAGATGATTTTCCTATATTTAATCATAGTTGCTATAGTTACAGTCAATGCATAAAATTACACTATTCAGTAGGTGTTGGGTTGTTTGGTTTTTTTTTTTTGAAAGCATAAAAACCAGTGTGTCTTTATATTTCCACCATGTGCACTCTTGGATATAAACCCTAATGGAATTTCAGCAGTTCTGGTAATTTGCCAGTCTACAACTTGAAATTTTCCTACCAGTTCTGTTTAGTTCCATCATACCACGTTCCACACTCTTCCCAGGTTTTCACTTTGTTCCATATTGTCAGGCTGCTCTTTCTTGTCCTTTTTCCCCTGTTTTGAGGAGGTGGGTGATAATACTTTATCAGACAAGAATGTCTCCTGTCAACTGGATTAGTTTACTTGCTCAAGTACAAACAGGTGCTTCTGCATTCTCTAGGGGATCCACACCTCCTTTCAGCTGAAGTCTTTGTATATTCCCATCAACACCGACCACTGTCCAATTTCTCTGTTAGGAAATCCTACTTTCCTTCCTTTCAAACGTAGTATGTTACTACTTCCGTCACCCTCAAAGTAATATGCCTTCTGTTGTCTACCTCTTCTTCATTTCTTTACATGTCTCTGAGTAGATACGGTCATGTTTTTAAGTTGTTTTTTAGTATTTACCATTATAATACCATGATGAAGTTTCAGCATTAGATATTTATGAAACTGGGCTATTTTACAAACTGATGACAAATGAACTACTGCACAGGGGGTTTATATTTCTTCTATTAAGTTTGACTGTCATGCATTCAATGTGCAAATATTGTAAGAACTTCACTGATACTTCTCTTGTATTTGTTATCCTGAACTAACTCAGGTGTCCTGCTTCCAGGATTGAATTTGGATTTTCTCATTAAACCAAATTATCCCACAGTATATCCTCTAGAACATTTCATAATAATTATAATAATAAAACAGACTCTTAAAATTTGGCGTTGATGTAACTACTATTTCACCTTGCCTCTGTATGGCTGCTTTGAAATCTGAAATGTACAATGCTATTTGGGTTTCTCTTGTGCTTTGTTAAAATATCCTGCAGCCTTAAAGTATCAGAAACCAAAGACAAAAGTTAAAGCAAGTCTCCTAGAAAGACTTCTCGGGATCTTTCCCGATTCCAGTTTTTTCAGAAGGACTACTACTAAGTGTGAAGTCAGTGCCTGTGATTCCATGTTGGGGCTTCCTGTTCAGTTGTGTTGCAGTCCACAACAATTAATTCCAGATGGGACTGATCAGAAAAGAAATAATGAGAGTTTGAGCCACATCCAATGCTAGTTAAATAGGTTACGTCAATAAAGATAACCCTATTATGTAGATTGTAAAACAAAATATGAGAAAAAAGCTAGGTCAACAGTAATGTATACTTTTTTTTTAACGCTGCTTCAGTTTATAGGAATAAGATAGATCTGTGGCGGTGTAACTTTAGCATAGTAAAGAAGTGGTGCGCACGGACTCCTTCAACTTCCTCTGCAGTCTGATCAGAATGAAGTACACTGCTGTGACAACTAAATACTAGATAAGAAAAAATTTGATGGGAAAACATTTATTTTGCCGTAGCATTAAGAAAACATTCAGTAGGGTTGAACCTGTTTTGACTCATAATAATAATAAGGGGCTAATCGATTATTGATTAATATTGTTCATTGTGGTGTTGGCTGTGAAGTTAACATTTAATAAGCTAATACATCCATGTAACCTTTACTAGTTTTCCATAACACCTTTTTAGAAACACTACAGATTTTGATTAGCAGAGTGTTACAGTAACTTTAAATGCAGTTCAACAAAGAATAGCAGCATTATTTTTAAACAAAGCATTTTGTTACAAAAATCTTGCTATTCATTACTACTGTTCTTAAAATAGATTGAACTATGATAATTTTTTGTGATAGCTAATAATGTTCATAAGTGTGAAAAATCCTTTTGCGTTTTCTTACAACGTAAAAAAACCAAACCACCAAACACCTGTGGAGAAAAGGCCCTTTGTTTCTCAAATGTTAAGATTCCCACAAGTACCTAAAACTTCATTACTGTCAGGCAAAAGGATGGAGACAGGCAGAAACTCACACTTTCTTGCTCCACCTATAAAGCTTTCTTTCAATTCAGAGGGAGCTAGTGGGAAAGGAAAACAAACAAAAACCCCACAACCAGACCCAAGGAAATAGAAGGTAAATTCTGATCCTGTCCAGTAAGGAGAAGTGGGTCTCAAAAGGGTGTTTCCTGTCATGATGCTGCGAGTGCAGGATTTTGGGAGCTGATTGAAAGGGAGGTGTTCTGATGGCACAATCTCTGAAAGGCTGAGAGATTGACTGAAGTCCAGGATATTACCCTTTTATGGTAATTATGCATTACACGTTGCTTGGGTTATCAGTAGATCAAAACAAATACTGGGTATTGCTTTTGGGTGGTTTTTTCCTTCTACATTTGGGTAATATTGGTGCTCTGTCTAGGTACTCCTAGGAAACCAGTTGAATACTGATCAGTTACAGAGTTTACTCAGCAATCTGCATTTTTCTTTCTTAACTAGAGGCAAAAGGCTAACATTATAAATCTTTTCAAGGAATTAATTATTGTAATTTTATTTCATCTAGTACGTTAAGTAGTTTCACATAGTTGTAGATTATTCCTGTGGTCCTAACTCATTCCAGTGGCAGTTACATAAATGAACTAACATTTTTCTCCTCTCTCATAACTTCATTTCTCCAAGTACTCAAGTGATCTAGGGAAGTGAGATCTTGGAGATTCCAGTCCCTTGCTATAGGGGAGATCAGAGTGAGTCTTCTATAAAGCTTGGTCCTTACTTAATACAAGGGAAGAGAAGATGTTACCAGGCACTAGATTTTTATACTGACATCTTTTATACTTATTCTAAAAATGAGGTTTTTGTGTTCATTGAGCCTGATGCGCTATTGCAAATACCTGTACTGTTGTATTAATAGGCCTTTCTAAAATCTAATTAAGTTAACAGAAATATAATGAATATATAGAATAACAATCCTTTAACGATAAATTAATGAGTTGCTGCTGATGCTAACTGGAGTTACATGTGCATGTGGATGACTTTGTGTTTCCACAATCTGTCTGTCTTTGTCCCGTAAATTCTTTTAAGAAGCCTCTGGATGAAGAGACCACTGGTCCATATCCTATTTCAGAATACTGCCAAAACCGATATTCAGTTCATTGATTAGCCGCTAAGAAATCATGTTTCAAATCATTACTGTGAAAACATTTAAAATGCCCAGTTTGGGTTTAGGAGCTTGAAAACGTGAACTGTTTATGCAAATTCAAACCAGCATGAATATCAGTTTTGATTTGTACCCTGCAACATTTGAACAACCACAAGCAAAGGCCAAATCAATTATTTTCTTCTTAGCAGCCCCTGAATCTTGGCATTTTAAGTTAAAAACTAACATCAGAATTTTGTAAAATACTGCTATATGCTGAACTTCTGTAAAAATCAAGCATTCCTATGCCTGCAAAACTTAATAGGCAGTCTCATAGAAATGCCACCTCTCCCCCAATTTGTCACTTGTCTTCCTAAGAGAGAGACACTTGATCATATTACAAAAGTAAAATTTGGCCAAAAAACTTGCTGGTGCAACTTTGTCAGCTCATCCAAAGTCACCAAGGTTGTACAAATTTGTCAGCTATAAATTTTTTCCTGCCCAGAAAAATATTCTGAGGAAGCTGTATTTGTATTTTGTTCAAGACTATGTCTCTAATTCTTGCAATCTACTTTATACTTCATTAGGAAAAGATACCTTTGTGCCTCTCTTGTATTTAATGGTATCTTGGTGTTATGACGGTTAAAAACCATCAACCAAATGTTCAGGCAAACCAAAATTGGTCCTTATGAGCTATAATGTGGCTTTATATTCATGAGAATAAATATTCTATTAATATTCTTTTTCCGCTCCTTAAATGCGGAGTCTGAACGTTAATCCTTATTCTATTAAATTTTTAGATGCCAGGATAAGATAACACATTTTAATGTGTAATATTTTCCATATGTTTTTTCTGTCTTTGGGAAACCTTTTTTTAATTGTCAAAACAGACTATTGGTATTAACCTGGTTAAATCAAATTTAAATTAATGCAGACAGCTCATCAAATAAAGTGATTCATATGCAAAGCACAGTATCTGTGCATAATTTAGTAAAATACAGAAGTTAATATCAAGAGTTTTAGGAAAAGAATTACATCAAGTGTAATTTAACCTAATTGAGATTGATTTAAAATAATTTTATTTTGAAGGGAGATCTGATTTTTCAAAAGCAGTCTTTTTTTCACTGTACAGACTTCTCAGCGTTACGAACTTTTATAATCTATGTAGCTGTGCAGTAGGTAGATTAGTTTTCATACTGCCCAAATTTCATCAGTTATCTCAAGCTTTCAGTAATTCTTTACAGTTCTCCATATTTTTCTTCCTCGTGGTAGCTCTCATCCATATAGACTTTAGTAAGCAATGGAATGCAGTATTACTTCTAATTAAGTCTTTAATTTGTCTGTATTAAGACATATTTTTGACCGAGGGCTGTTGGGATATTCTGTTTTGTGCTAGTCCTGTATTTTCTGTAGATAATGTCCAATCTCAGTAGACTTAATTCTTTGCTTTGTTCCATCAGCACCACTAAAATTGGTGTTCTTAATTGAGCGTAAACCACTTCTCTGTATAGGGGCACTTGGGTGTAATACTATGGAAAAGCCAAGAAAATAATGGTGAAATTATTGGCTAGTTAGTTTTGTTGTTTGTTAAATTATTTGGCAACTGATATATCAAAAACCACAAAAATGATTAATAATCTAATGAAGAGTAACAAAACTTCTGAAAACGGCGTTATATATCTGAAAACAATCTCAGTCTTTCAAGTTTCAGAGTCAAGAAAGTTGCCACTATTTCTTCAAAGAGTTCTAGAATAATTCCATCATTTTCAGTATATATTCTAATTTAGAAAAAATACCTATTTGTCACAAACAATGCTAAAACTGTGCAAGTGAAAAACAACTTACGTTCAGGTTTCTTTTAGAAGCCCAACATCAAAGTTGAATGAGTAACACATAGCAAGTATGACAAAGATCTGGAGAAGGACCTTAGAGGTGATCTTTTGGGCAAAACCTTTTTTACTTATTTGTTAAATAGCTTAATAATTATGGAAATTTCTAGATTTTTTTTTTTGGACCTTCTGTACAATGTTATCTGGCTGTCAGGACCCGCTGAAGTTGAGGAATTGGCTTTTGAGTCTGTCTGAAAATTAAGATTTTTATTTTATTTTTTTTTTGTATGCATAAATGAGGTAGTACCCCCAGCTAAGGATGAGCCACTGGCTTTAATTCTAAAGTTAATGGATGATCATATTCGGGGTTGTTTTGTTGTTAGTTGGTGTGTTGTGTATGTGGCTTGTGGTTTTTTTTTTTTGGTTTTGTTCTTTGTATGGTACATTGAGTCCTTAGGATTTTCCTTACTTTTTTACCCCCTTCAGTTTCCTGTCTTTGTTTGGTTTCTATCCCACTTCAATTAAAAGGAAGCTTTCAAACATTCCAAGGTTTATTTTTCAGTTAATCTATCCAGAATTTAAGGATTTTTGTTGATCTTTATGAAAACTTGTTCATTCACAGACTAAACATGGAATTGAATAACTGTCATTAGGCATGTTCTATGCAAAACAGAGAATTGCATACTAAAACACAAAAAGATTTCTAGCTTTTTTTAACCAAGAGAAACCAGAGATGGGATTAATTTTCATCAAACTTTAGACATCTGCATATCTCTAGTAACAGGTAAACAGGTAATCGTCTACATTAAAGGTAGTAATCATGAACTTTATATTCAGTGGGAAGAACTGGATTCTTCTGGGGTACAATTTGTCTGACTTATTTTATTTCTCTACTTGAAGATTAAATAAATTGTGCTTTGGAAATGTATGTTTCCCTCTGATGCTAGAGGACATCTGTGTAATTGATACGCAGCTTTGGTGGGAAGAGTTCTACTCCAAATGAGCTGCTGAGAGGGCAACAGGAAACAGGTAGAAGTGTGGAGGATCTTCTAAGAAAATGGACTGCAGTGTACCTCAGCAAGACTCCCCTCCCAGCCCTCTGGAGCTCTATTTACAGCTAATAGTTATTGACAGTATTCCTTTTAAACATATTAAACACAACTCAAGTAAAACAATACCTTCTGAGATGTTCAGGAAGAATTCAATCAACGTAAAGTTTTAGCTTACTCTGGTGTAACTTTTAAGTGTGGGTAACGCACTAAGGAAAGGAAGCAAACAAGACGGATTGAGGCAAATAAAAGGAAGAGGGAATAATACCCTCCAAATTCTGGAGTTTTGTTGGGGGGGGGAAATTTGGAGCATTGTTCTACACTGCTGCTTTTGACAAGGATTATTAAATTATATTTGTATTCTAGGAGTTGGCTCTTAAGGTTGAAGATTCTGTTTCTCAGATGAGTTAACTTTATGCGGTCTGCATGTTTCAAAGTAGCCTGGTGAAAAGTCACCTGTCCAGGGAAAAAAAAAAAGCAACATGTAACTGATACAGCTTTTTATAATAAGACAAGGCCCCACCCCAAAGCCGGAAACCTTGTCACCATTTTGGGAGGGAGTTTAGGGTCACTGCAGTCCTTCCTTGCCCTTCTCTGTCATCTCTCCATTATAAATGCTTGCTGGCAGTTAATTACCACACCTAAATACCAGTTTGTTTTGTGCATATTGTATTTGATGGATCTGATACTATGTTCACCTTACAAATTACTGACATTTAAAGCTGCTTGTTTCTTGTAATAAAGCTGAGTTTGAGATTGTGGGCTAAATAATAAGGGCGTGGATCACAACAGAATCACAAGGCTGTCATGTTAATGAAAAAGAAAGATAGTACTGTATTTTACTGAATGGTCATTACAGTGAGTGAAACAGGAAGCTGTATGGTGTTTTAAGAGAAGATATGGCTTAAAACAAAAGTGGAAAAGCTACTGAGGCATGGATGAATTAAACAGCAAGAGATTCCTTATGCACTGCGTTACCAGTCCTTTAACGGAAGCTGATAACAAGATGATCAGTGCTGCAATGGAATGATGGTTGGCATGCTGTGCAGTCAGTCAACAACAAATGAGCTGGAACAGATAAATTCCAAGAAGCGTAGTGCACTGTAGCTCAGAGAGAATTTAATTAATGTCAGTGAACTTTGGCCATGCATGGGATGGTACTGCTTCTTTTACTTTGGATCCTACTTTGATTTATACTTCCCTTAGTTTACTTGTGATACAGTGATAATGTTGTTTGCAATTGTAGTAAATAAAAAGGAAAAGCGAGGCATGGTAGTTCTACAAAAATGTGGAAAAAGGTGAAAACACAAGAAAGTAACGAAGATACATTTATGGGAAAAACAAAGATGTGAAGGATGAATGAGCCGAGATTCAGTCAGATCAGAGCTGTTCTGTTCAGGATCCTGCAAGGCTGCAGCTACTAAAACAAGCATTGGCGTAACTTTGTACAGTTACATTCTGGTGTTTCACAGTTTGTAAATGCTAGTTTGGCACTCAGCACAACCAAGAACACTATTAACCCACTGTGACCATTTTTTTACTTCCATTTGAAGCAGTCACAAGATGAACGTGTACTGGCATGGTGTTTTGTGCAGTTTTCAAGACTCGGCACAGAGCAAGTCATTATGCTGGTTATCAGGGTAAGCTTTGCTCAGACAGCTCTGTTTTCTGTGATGCAACCGGTGACGCAATATCAGTATTTCAGTTGTGCCAAGCAGTAAGCAGAGCAGCTAAGGTAAAGGGTGCAGGTATTGTTTTCTGAACAGGAGTGGCTGGGTGGAACAAGGAATTTTCCTTTTAGTCAGAATTCCAAAATGTAAAAAATACGGGTCTGAGACAGTAAAATAAATGTAGTATATTCCTCTGCAATATCGGTTCTGAAATGATGTCATTTTAAGACACTGAAATAATTCATTAGTATAGGCTGCGTAACAGCTCCGTAATTTTGATCCTTTCTTTTTTTATTTTTTAATTTAACTTTGTTTTTGCATTTTATTTTCATTGTAAGCCTGGAAATATTGGCTGAGGAGGTGGGAAGATGAGCAGACATGAAACTGGGCAGGATTCCAGTAAATGCCATCAGAATTTTGACGCAATGAGTGTGTTTCTCTGGAGTGTTTAGATTCTTTCAAATTGGCATTTGCTCTCCTAAAGCTGTTCTGTCATAAGAGTTTTGAGCGACTCTGATATCTGCAGGATAAAGCAAACTTTTCCTGCAAGAGGATTTGTTCTGAGTATAGCCTGAAGGCCTTGAAAGCAAACTGCTGTGGAGAAGACTGAAGTAACAGTTTTGCATTTTCATTCTTCAAGAAAGAGGAAGGTATGCAGTGACTTTCTGCCAGAAAAGTTAGAAAACTGTACTGTTTCACTTAGCAGAATTATTCCTACTGATCGTAGTAGCTGGAGAGAGAGGAAGTGCTCATTTTACCCATTTCTCATTGCCCATTTTTTGTGATCTCCATTCATTTCCAGAAATAAATTTCCATTCTGTTATAACCTTACAAAATAGTGTATTTCAAGAGAATATTATTATGGGCAGGGAAGGGCAGAAATAATGCATGTAAATGTAGTAAAGAGCTGACAAACGGTACTTCTCAACAAATGGGCTCTTTTTGTGGCTAAAAAGCTCCAAAGGAGTAACCCCTGAGGAAATCAATTCCCAAATGGCTGTATAATCCTCTGAGGCCAGCTCCAGTGCTCTTTTGTCTCTAATTGTATTGACAGCTGGTAGTTCCAACTTTCCGGCAATTTATATTCCCACTGCATATTTATTGAGAGGTTTCTTGTCCTAGTATTGACCATACATTAACAAGGAAGTGGTGGATAATAGCAAAATCCCTATGGTCCTGACAGATGTTTTCTTGGTATGGGAGCTTTTGCCGACAGCAATGGGCCTTGTGGCATATGCACAACAAAGTGAAACTTAACATTTTTGAATAAAAATAAAGCATTAGTTAAATGGAAGAAGTGAGTCAATGATCTATATTCAGTTCCTGATTTAAAACCAGATTGTCATGGTAATTTTTTTTACGTAGACACATGCAAAACTATATGGAGATAAACATGCAAAGCTAAAATAAATGTAAAGTGAATGCTGAGAAGATTATGGTGATTTCACTTTCCTCATAAGAAGAAATTATTCCAAGAGAGAAATTATGTAAAAAGAGAATTTCTGAATTTAGTTATATTTTTGTGTGTGTCGGTCTTTACCAAAATTTTAAGTGATTTATTTATGGTATGATAAAAAAGCCCAAATAATTAAACCAACCAAAACCCACAAAAACCCCTGTGAAACAGACAACAGAAAAACAACCCAAAAAACCCAAACCACCCCACCCTTTACTGCAGAGAAGACTGAGGTGTCTTAGGTTGTCCTGTTTCTGTCTTTCATATCTCTTGCAGCACCTTTCTCCAGATGAAGCCAATGGAAATGTTTGGGTTGGGAGGGGGCAGAATTGTTCCTGATGACTTGTACAATGCGGGGATGTGCTGCTGTATTGGAACTGTGTAAGCAATAAGGGTTGTCTGTTTATATGTACATGCACATGCATCTGGTCTCATTTTTGCAGCCCAGTTATGACTATCTAATGTAGGTATTTGATAGCCTAAAGTACGGATGCTGTTACTTACTGAGCCTTAAACTCTTCCATTCTGGTAAGACTAACAGCATCATTTATAAAACCTTTCATAATGCCTCTTAGACTTTTCCTGGGACTTCAAACAGTGTGTGAGTAGAACCGGTGGCTTGTGGCCAGTTCCACCTACAACTCACCAGGAAAAACATTAGCGTCACGCATGTGCTCATTGTTTGCATTGATTGATTGCCTTTTCTCAGAAGATAGTTAGCAAAATGGTGTACTGTGCTTGCATGTTACCAGGTAGGTACAGACGTTTCTGAGCATCTAGTTGTTAGACATAACAATTTCCTTTTTTGTCTCTTAAAGTAAATGTTATGCTGGTCATAGGGATGTGATAAAGCTGTCTTGTTCAGACAGGGCACTAAGATATAGATGGATAAATATTCTCCAAGCAGGATTTTTATACTGGTCATCTGAGCAGGCCTTTTTGTTTTGTGGTTTGGGGTTTTTTTTGTTCTTTGTTTATGAAAAACCTGCTCTGTAAATTAGCACCTTCCTGTTGATTTCTTCTGTATGGCAGATATTTGGACCGGTAAGTACAGCACTTTAAATGGTTTTGCACAATGACTGCTGCCTTAATGACCTTTAAATTTGATTACTGTATGTGCGTATTAACATTTAATAGTCATATTTTGTTCAAGCCATCCATTCAACTTTTGTCAGATACTAGGAAATAACACTTCTTCATAAAGTCAGCTTGGCAATAGTCCTCTGTCCATTGTAACTAAGGTGCTCTTTAATAGTGCTTTACACTTGCTTCCCTTACGCATACCCTTTGCATTGTCTGCAGAAGGTTTGGAGTGAAGCAGCAAAAGTCCTCACAATGACTATGTTGTCAGGTCATTTAGTTTTTTCCAGCTCAGTTAGTATGAAGTCCCCATCCGGTAATGTACCAGATGAAAACTCATCCCTCACCTGCTAAACAGATGTGAAAATGTTAGAGCCTTATGAGGCTATTAAGTCTTTTACCTCCTTCATTAAAGCTGCATATCTATGACGCGTTCTGTGTCTTGAGTCCTCTAGCTCTTGGTTCCCCTGCTCCTAAGTTCAGCCTATGTTCAATAAGTAGTTTTGGTTTTATTTGTAGCACAAACTCTGAGATTTGTGCTGCAGTATGTGCAGCAAGGCACTTCTGCCTGCTGACTTGACTTTGAAACTTCAGCAGTTCAGGAGGAAATGAACCCAATAATGGCATAGCTGATTAGGAGCGTTATAGCTAAATGCTATCAAAAGAGTGGGAATAAAGTTTTATTTAAACACTAGCATTGAATTCCAAGCCTAGCATCCTGCTTCTGAGGTTTAACAGCTTAGTTCAAAAAGCCTTGTAGCACAGCAGCAAAATTCTTAACCCGTTATGAGGACTTGGAAATTGTTTAGATGGACCAGAAACCAAAAGCAATAAGGAGCTTTTAGGGCAGGCTTGGGATAAAAGATACGGTTCAGATGGTCATTCAGATGGAAGTGGATTCCTCCAGAGACTGTATCTGCCTCTCTGCCTTGCGGCTGCCACTGTGGGTTTAATTCAATACCGGTATCATAAAAAAATTAACCTTCTGGATTTTGCGCAGCCCTAGATAAGAATAGTACAGCTTCCTGCTGAGCTCGTAGATAGTACCTTTTAGCATATATGGCCTCTTGAGAAAGTTGCATAAGAATAACCCCCTGAAGAAAGATAGCGTTGTAAAGAGGAGGGTTATTTTTCTTTAGTTGTGGATGCTCGTGATGATTCAAAAGCATAAAATACTAAGTGAGAGAGACAGGCCTAGGCAGTTGATGAAGCGACCTAAGGCCAGAAGTGAGGACAGCGGGGAATTTGCAAAACGAGGGGAGACTGCAGTACGGAACAAGCCACCAGTCTGTCCTGCGAAAGGTTAAGCATGGCATTGCTAGGTTTGGTAGAAAAGATCGTTGCGCTCCTGTGCCCATCTACAGTAGTATATATTTGTTTACCTGCAGATTTCATGAAAATTGCAAATATTATAGATGCATAAACAGACCCTAGCAATAATTGGTTTTCTGGTTCATCTCAAATTTAATAAACTGTGCTTTCAGAACATTATTTCACAAAATTTTAATATCTTATCATGACAACCTGTTTTCCTGAGACACCATATTACAGACCTTTCACATAAAGCAGCTTTAATCTCCATTTCTCAAACATCTATCATTACATATGTTCTGCCTGTGCATCAGAAAAAAATCAGATTAGAAGCAGACAAGGAATTCTTAACAGCGTATTTTACTTTGAGAGAGATATTAATGTTGATTTGATTTTTAGGTTGTTGTGTTTTATGGTTTGCGTTTTGATTACATCTGATTAACTTAAGGGGAGGCTATGAGAGATGAAAGATTAAGTCATGCTTTTTTGAGGGAGATAAAGGATGATAGATGACAAGAATTAAATAACCCTCTCGACCAAGCTAATATGCTCAGTAATCATTCGTCACCTGTGTTATGCTTATGGTGCTTTATCATCTGCAAATGAGCAATACAAACCTGATTTATAAACACTTTTTCAAATAAAAACACTGTTCACTGTCTGCTTTGATTTCAAATTACATTTCATTTGATTATTTTGATAGCCATGAAGTATTGGGGAAAACAGTAGTCTCCAAAGCTTTCTAAATTAAAACACAAATACTAATTTTTTTCCAAAAATTTTGAAATTACATTTACGATGTGACCATTTCTGTACTGACTGTGCAGAATTAGCAATTCACCAACGTCAGAATGAAAAGGCTGAGAATTACATGGGAGAAGTAGCTCAAACAAAACCTTAAAATTAATAATTAAAGATGACTCTAGATTTTATAGGTAATGTTTCTCCTGGAAAAAAATCCTCATGTGGACCTTGTATCACAAATGCAAGTGATTTGTAACTATGAAATGGCATAACCTAACTTTTTCAATCCTGTGAACATTGAAAAGTAGATAGGGACTGAGCACCTGCCTCCTTGAGAGCACTTCTGGCAATCATCTCCAGTGTTTCTACGATTAAAATAAATTTGTTGCTATTTTTGTAGGGTGTATGGCTGGATTAGAGAGAGCAGGATCACAGATTAGCCTAACTGGGCCATATTTATAGAAACTAAGTTGGCATGTTCCCAGTGTTCAGATTTGTTTGAATTTTTTAAAGTGTATTTAGCACTCGGCTCCTTCTCAGAACAATTCACAATTGTTGCTTTAATTGCATTATTTTTCAGGATATCACTGTTGACATCTTGTAATTTTATTTACTCTGGATTTAAGAACTGACAGCAATAAAAAGTAAAGGTTGTTAAGCAAATAATGCTATTTTGAAAGTTTCAGTACCCTGGCAAATGGCATAAGGTTTCCTTTCAAATCTGGACTAGCCTGGGCTATAAAGGAGCCTTTTAATGAAAAGGGGCAGCTTTTGAATGTAATCCCTAAGGGTAATTATCATTTTCTGGGATCTTATTAGCATGCAAAGTGGCATAGGTGGAATAGCAATATGAGCCTCGGGAGCCAACTGAGGGCACAGTAAAGCATATATTGTAGCTTGTGCAATAATATTTAGCTGTATCAAGGGATGCATTGGAAAGACTACTCTGGCTTGTCTGAGCATTTATATAATTTTTAATGCCATAATATATTAATTTATTATATACTGAGATTAGAGCTTCATTGTGGATTTAGAAGGCAAGGGGTTGCATTTTATTCATTACAGAAAGTTCAGTTACAGGAAACATGGAGTGATTTGGATGAGCTCATTCTGTGCGTCGTGGCTGTCCATCTTTTCATTTCATTTGGGCTTGGTTTCTGGTTTTGTGGGGGAGATTGATTTAGGGGTGGATTTAATTTTTTCGCTGGTGAAATCTCAATTTAATCTAAGTAAAGGTTTCTGAAGTTTTCTGGAAATGTGGTACTTGAATATACCTCTTTAATATGGGACTTTGTTAATACCCAGAGTTGTGAAATGTATGTTCACGCTGCTTGGAGCAGGGGGATTGTGCCAGAAGACCCATAGTGGGTCTTTTGAACCTAAATATTTGTATGATTCTGTATACCTATGTGCTGCCTACGCATACCTCACTGTTGCTGAATTAATAAATTAATTAGAAATAGATGACCGTGTTCTTCACCTTCAATTAGGCCACCCTTTCAAGGAATGGAAGTTGGACCATGGAGGTGAACGTTGACCTAATAGAGGCACTGAAGTAATTTATTCTGCCCATAGGTGAGGTGTTGGTTCATGTGGAAATGGTCTAATAAAGCAATTTGCTTTGGCCTAATTCTGTTCCAGAAAAGTGTGTCTTTCTGTGTCTTGATACAGTCTTAAAGAAATCTACATAATAAGGATTCTGAATCAGTACAACATTATGCTGTTAACATTTACTCCAAAAGTTGTGTGGCATGTACCTTATGATAAATAGATGAAAATCTATGGCTGTTATACCTAGCTGACCCCGAGGATGTAAGTTCAAAAAAAATAATGTAACTCCACAAGAGAATAACATTTTTTGGGAAGGGATTATGCTGGCCAGCCCTGTACTTCAGGGAAAAGAAATTACCTCTGCTCAATAAAAGTTTTCAGAACTGGATTTTGCTCCTATTGTAACTGAGGATTTGCCATTCCTATTCCAATAAGCTTTTCTAGGCTCATATAACTTGTTTTCATCTCTGTTCTTTTTAAAAGATTAGAGGTACTTGTAAGTTTGAATTTACAGTTTACAAACATATGTGTGGCCTGAAACATAAGTTGTAGCAGTGAAAGAACAACAAACGCTTCCTACAGTAATGCCTCTGAGATTTACTCTGAACTGCGCATTGGATGCATTATATTTGAGTGTGTATTTTATTAGTCTTGATTTATTGTTATATCTGTAGAAATGGATAGAAGACAGCAGTATATTAAAAAAAAATTTGTGGGAGGGATGTGTTTCTTCTTAAAATACCATGGGTTTCATTTTGTCGTTTAATTTCAGAATTTTCATTACGCACTTGTATATTTTGCTCCTTTTGACATTAGTGGCCGATCTTCATTGGGATTTTATTAACTCGTTCTTCTAGTTGCTCTTGAAAACCTCATTATATGTTCTATTTTCCATAATTTCAAATACTTACAGTAATAGCTACCACATTGTTCTATATGAATTTAAATTATTTCATGTGAAAAACAGATGGATAGACAGGCTCCCCTAACATATCTGTATGAGTACATGAAATTTTAAAGCAATTCCTTTACAGCATCAGGAAATAATATTTTGGTTTTTAAAGCCATTCAGCTATCTTTAAAAGAAAAAAAAAAAAAAGTAGCCAGCTGTAGATGGGGGGGCAAGCAGTTGAGACTTTGAAATCTAGCCACTCATCTTATATTCTGGTTTCTCAAGATTGTGGAATACAGACACTCAATACAAATGAAGGCCAGAGAAGCTTAGTCTCACTGAGACTCTCTATTCAGTTGTATGTTATCTGTTTAGTAGAGAATCAAAATATTGGGATGGTGGCCTGTAATTACATAACATGATGATAAATCCTCAAACTATCCTGTGAAAACTGTGGACAGTACAGAAGCCATGATTTATTACCTTTTTATTTTCTTCTGTTTTGCAATCTTCTGTAAGTTCTGGTTTTGATTGGAATTAAATATTTTAGAGTATAAAGCAGTTGATCTTACTGTGTACTAGTATGTGAGTGCTCTTTAAAGCTCAGAAATAGCCCCATAGAAATCATAGGTTGTGTAATTATAGGAGACTTTAGTCTTTGAAAATGTGGGAATGGTTGCATAACTAATTCTTACTTTAGTGTAAGGGCACACCCAGAATTTGGGAATGAACTTTATTGCATATCTCTGTCTGTACCTACCATTACAATATTGCACTCGAAATTGAGAAAAATAATAGTTAGGGAGGAAGAGCAAGTAGTTATTTTGGATTTCTACTAAGCAAAGAGGACATTTATTTAAGGCAAGGTCAGCAAAACTGTTCAAGAATGTCATGAGATAATGCTACCAATGGAAGCTTCACTAGGAAGGAATTTAATATCTCAAGACAATTTGATATTTATCTTCTGTAGAATAAAATAAAGCAGATAAAATAGCTAAATGGGAATAAGAGTCCCAGGAGTGCATTGTGCTTACACAAGGGAGCATTTCTCTTAGAATGTCAGATGAAAGATGGTAATTTTTGGACCATTATTTTTTATTTTAAGTCAGTTTTCTATCCTTACAGGAATTAATAACAAGGCATTGGAATATGTTAAGCAACCGCTCAGGTAGCTTTTTTACGTATGTGGGAATGCCAGGTTGCCTTTCCTTTGTCATAAACACAAGGAAGGATTAGGAGTGGATGGTGCAGAGGTGCCTTTGTGGGTTTGTTTTAGTATGTGTGTGTTCTTCAACTCAGAAGTTGGGAATGGATGTCACTTCTTATGTAGTCAGAGTTTTCACTTCCTCATACTGCCTCTTAATGCTTTCCCAGGTTCATTTAAAAAGCAGTGACATTTCAATTGGAAATCTCCGTAGAAAATTTCACTGCAGTCTGTCAAAATATTTTTCTTTGATATGACACTGTATGTTCCTTTTTCTTATTTTTGCTATTACTTCATATAGAACACTAAATACTTTATCTTCATCCATCTAACAGTTTTCAGACTTCTCTACTCCCTCTACTTTGCCATCATTTGCCAAATACGCCCCTATACTAATGGATATGGAGCAATATTTAATTTCTGTGTGGGCAGACATGGAGTGTTAGACCAGCTCTGAACTTCAGAGAATGTTTATGACAGTCTCCAATGCCAGATACGGAACTGCATTGGGTGGGCAGGCAGTAACCAGTCTCCCACCCCTAAAATATAATTAATCAAATGGCTTATTGTACTAGCAATGCTGTTTATTGTCATTCAGTTTTAATGAAAATACATAGCTCTTTCTAAATGCACAAATTTCAAGTTAAAATATTCTTGGCTCTCTTGTAAACAAAGATGGTGTACCTCTTACTGGTTCCAGTGGCAGAGGTAGTTCTACTACTGCTTTTCAGTCTTAGACGTAGGCTTATGCTTTTCTCACATTCTTGTTATTTTTTTCTAGTGGTTGTTTAAAGGAAACTGCTACTGTAGTCTTTCTACTGTTGATGAGCATAAAAGAAAGTGTGTAGTAGGGGTGGTGCTTATGCAGGATGGCTTCATAATCCTTGTACTTCATGTTTTGTGATGTTTATATTTAAAAAAAAATGAATCTTTTGTTTCATTTAGTTGATTAAAATGGATCTGGCAGGTAGTTCTTTTGCTATTAAATCTGATCATATGTTAAAGCCACAGGGAAGGCCTGGGATTAGCATGAAAGGAGAGTGAATGCACAATTCACCTTCATATGCATTAACATCTTGGGGCCGGGAATCAAAGAGGAGTATTTCATATTTTCTTACAAGTCTTAAGATAATGAGCTTGCTAATAAATCAAGTTGGAGACACTTCTGATGCATTGGCTTCACCTAAGGATCTGTTTCTAAGTTTCATGGGACCTAAGTACCTTGTGGAAATAGTCTAGTAAAGACTGTCTTGGCAAATTCTAGTGTTAGTTATGTTTTTAAAAAAGTAAAAAAAATAAAGTTAATAGCAGTAACATCACTCTAAGATTTGGATCCATAAATAATTTGATAAAATGATGAATAGAGCCCAGCAACATGGGGAATAAGAACAATTTCTCTTGAGTGCTACCTTGCAAATACAAATCAGGAACTCAAAGCTTTGTCTGAAATTTGAAATTTAAATATTCCCCCCTCTGATACCCAAATTCACATCCAATCAGTTACCCGTAGTAGACAAACTTCACTTTAAAAATAAAGAACTACTTCTTTTAGAAGGTAGAGGGTACATTTTCCATTGTCTTTGTTTCTGTTTTAGCAGCTCAATTTTAAAGAATATTCAACAGCTATAATCTAAATAACAGCCCTCTCCCCCAAACCCTAAGCTTCATCTGTCAAAGTAAAACTGTTTCTTTATTTTAAAAATTTGTGCTTCTAGGTTCAGTCTGTATATTGATCTTTTCTAGCTGAGATGTCAAATAATGCAAAAAGCCAGGCTAAAATAAACATTGACTGAAGCTTTTCCATTGTATATTTGAAATGTTGAGGAAAAAGATTATTTATGGCTAAGGAAAATAGCAAGTGTTGTTCAGACACTTAAAATGTCAAAAGGTACTTTGTAGGAGGCAACAGTGTGGGACTTGTGCAACACGGATCCCCTTTCATGTTGTCACAGAAACTAGTCTATGACTGAATATCACCATCACCCACAGCATCAGCTTTTCAGCTGTGAATTACCCTCATCCGTTGGACCAGGATATTTTTACATAGACCATGCCCAATACTCTGTAGCCATAGACACATTCCTCTGTAATCTGGCTACGTTATCAGTCATGTTTACGAGGTTCTCATATAGTAGGAATGATTCCCATAGCCAGTCAGAATAGAAAAATATTGTAGAAGTTGTGAGATGAAATGGAAGGGTGCAGAGCTCATGGGAGGCTGTTCTTTGGTAAAGCAGAGCTAGCTTCGTACACATCAAACTTTATTTGTATGTTTGTGCGTGCAGTTAACAACACTGCCTTTTATACATACCTCTGTGAAACTTCAGTGTAACGAAAGATAATCTTCTTGGCAAGTTTCATGGGAATTAATGGAAAAAATCTGGATTCATAATGACTATTATTGTCTCTTCAGTAATACTGAATTGTAAAAATGAAGAACCATCTTTAACTTATTCATGATAGAGATTGTGAGTTTTTGACTAGGTTACAATTGCAAGTATGATCTTACATCAGAAAAAGAAATCCTATCCATCTTTCCCTTCTCAGTGCAAAAGTATGAATGATTTCTGATTGGAAGCCCAAGTAAAAGGCTGAATATTCTTTTCTAGCAGTAATGGACAGTAGATTGGACAGAAGAAAATGGTCTTATTTTATTGCATTATGGTTGAGCTGATAACATTGAAATAATAAAGACAGACAACAGGCAGCATTGCTGACAGTTGACGTCAATAAAAATGGATGTGTTTAAAAAAACTTCAAGGCATTGGTGATAGAATGAAATGCTCTCCTATGATTATATACAACTGTTTTTAAAAATAGATTAACAGTGTTCCTCATTGCAGAGATTTTCTATGGGTTAGAAAATTGGCTTTATTTTGCTCCAGATTTTGAGAAATTTTTAGTGGCACTGATGCCGCTTTGGTTTTCACTCCTGGAATATTCTGAAGCAATGGCAATTTACAGAAGAACCGTCTGTAGCACAAGAGGCTCATGTCGTTGATGATGATGGTAACTCCAGGCATGGACACTGTTCTAGCTTTTGGCCATCTGTAGGAGAAAGGCTGGTTGGAGCAGTTCCCAATGAGGGGGTCAGGTAGGAGGATGAAGGGCGATTTCGATGGCAGGGAGGAGGAGAAGCTTCAGTCAGTTAAAATGTACAAATAATCTGAGTGAGGATTTGCTAATTGGCCTGACTTAGGGCTAGGTTTCTCTCTGTTTTGAAACAACTAAAGCCAAATATTTTGTCAGAAAAGCACAGACAAAAGCTGTCCATTCTTTTTCATTTTTTGGACAATCAAATAAATATTAGTAACCAATTGTTAAAATGTATTTTTTTTTCTTTGACCTGTGCTCCTTAGTGCTGTAAAAACATTCAGTGTAAGAAGGTAAAGTACTAAATAATTGTGGATTCATGTTCTGTCTCTTAAATGAAATATAAAATAGCTGAGAGAATTTGTGCTTGTAAAGAATTCAGTGAAGGTGACTTTGGGGGATATTTTTGTAGTTTTTGCTTTGTATCTATGATGCTACTGGTTTCTTGTCAAAATCTTACTTTGAAAATTGTGTTCAGACTCTTTCAAATGACTTGAAGATGATGCAGCAGCATTTTCTAACCAGATGCAGAATGTTGCTGTGTGCTGTTAGCCTGTATTTCATCCCAGGAGCGTCCTCGTTTCAGGCATAGATGAAGGGATCCCTTTGTGAAGTGTTTTGCAATACGGTCTGAAATCGACAGCGGAAGATCTTTTAGACAAAGACTGGAATATATCATTTGTATAACCTCCTCGTAATCCAGCTAGTTACATGAAGGCTGACTAGAGCCCAATATAAAATTTGATTTGCATGGCCATTTGTTAGCTTGAGTGAGCTCCAGAAATTTATTTTAATGTCTAAAAACCACATGAAATAAAATGAGAAGGGTAAAACCTTAATGTCTGCCTAAAGAACGCAGCAATTTTACATGTTTTTAAAACCAGTAGGATTTATCTTGTTAAGCAAACCTGCGTGCTTCTGGAAATCTAATCCCCAACATGTGGCAGCCTTATCCAAATGAGAAATAGCATTTCTGTTACACGTTCCACTGTAAAATTTGCTTCTACTTTTTCTCATGTAAGAAACAATAATGAAAAAATCTTCCTTCAAATTTTATTTTTCAACAGGCATTAACTGTCACCAGGATTATCAAAGTTTATGTGAATTCAAAGAATTGTTTTCACGGAATTTTTACACAGTTTTCGGAGTTGGAAGGGACCTCTAGGGATCATCTAGTCCAACTCCCCTGCCAAAGCGGGATTGCCTAGAGCACATTACTCAGGACTGCATGCAGGTGGGCCTTGAAAGCCTCCAGAGAAGGGGACTCCACAACCTCCCTGGGCAGCCTGTTCCAGTGCTCTGTCACCCTCACCGTAAAGAAGTTTTTTCTCATATTTGATCGGAACTTCCGGTGTTCCAGCTTGTGCCCGTTACCCCTCGTCCTATTACCGGGAACCACTGAAAAGAGTCTGCCTCCATCCTCCTTAAACCCACCCTTTAGGTACTTGTAAAAGTTAATAAGGTCTCTCCTCAGCCTTCTCTTCTCCAGGCTAAAGAGTCCCAGCTCTCTCAGCCTTTCCTCATAAGGGAGATGCTCCAGTCCCTCAGTCATCTTTGTTGCCCTACGCTGGGCTCTCTCTGGTAGTTCCCTGTCTCTCTTGAACTGGGGAGCCCAGAACTGGACACAGTATTCCAGTTGTGGCCTCACCAGTGCAGAGTAGAGGGGGAGAATGACCTCCCTTGACCTGCTGGCCATACTCTTCCCTATGCAGCCCAGAATTCCGCTGGCCTTCTTGGCGACAAGGGCACATTGCTTGCTCATAGATAATTTACTGTCTACCAAGACCCGTTAATAAATGGAAAGGTCATGGGTAATTCACCTCTCTGGTGGCTTATGCTGGGGAAAAGAGTAAGCAGAATAAGACCAAGAATTATTTGCTACTCTATTTTTAGAACTTTGCAAGTTTGAACACTCTCCCTTCTTTTATTTTTGAAACCTGCCTCTTTTTCTCATCTTTTTCCTGCTTCCTCCATCTCTGTTTAAGCACTTGATATGTTTGCTTTGTGAGCTGTTACCACCAAAGCGTAACACCTCTGGAATAATCCCAGAAATGTTCTATCAGTCTCCTACTTGTAACAAGTCCTGATCCAGAAAATCAGGGGTCATAGAAAATGATTCTTCCCCTTGAAAGAATATGTCCTTAGGAAAAGGCCTTCGGTAGCGTGCAAAAGGCTATTGAAAACAGTGGTGTTTACAGAATAAAAGTCAGAACACATCTTGTACGTCTCCACTGAAATGGGAATGCTTTTTAAAGTACTGTTGGTTTCAGGGGGGAGGAGAATCGTAAAGTCTTCCAGAGGCATTTGCTTTCTTTCTCTCATCTTTTGTCCAATGTTTGAAATGATCTCTCAGACGCTGAAAACAGCTACATTCTGTTTCAGAGAACACATGGTGGTATTCTGATTTATGTGCAGGGGACTTCAAAACCTGTAAGGCCAGCATTTGAAAACACAGGATACATGGTGACAAGGATGAAAGCATTCTGTCTTCCACTGCTTGTATACTGTGAGCAAATTATTGTTGTATTAATATCGATCCTCATTCTCTCTTTACCATGGGAATTGCTTAAGAAGTTGATACAAAAAGTGAAATACAAGAGCCATCTGGTTAACAGCCTTAAATCTCAGTGGGACTTGTAGGTCACTTATACAACAGAAATTAAACAGGGTGCTATCTTACAGTGACTGGAAAAAGGGTGGGCGGATAATCACAGCTTAATAACTACAAAAGTTGTGTAGCGTTTGTTTCAGATTCTTTTTTAAATCCTGGAAATAAAAGCTTTGTACCCAGTCTTTCAAGGAGTTTCACACTTTCTTATCTCAGTACAGTTATTTTTATTGAACTCCAGAGAACTACTTACAAGTAGATACCTAACCATTTTCATTATGGTGTGCTGAATCAATTCTGTTTGCGCTTACGTGCAAATGTGAAAATTTGTCTATATAGCATTTTTTTAAAAAACTGCTGTGGCTTAGTATTACCAATGTCTGAAATTAACCTGGAGAAGTGTACCAATTTTTGTTAAGCCCATAGGAAAACCCAAACAACAAAAAAAATCTTAACCCAAAACTGAAAAAAGTCATTACATTTTACTGTAGATCTTTCCCACTATCCCTTTCTGTTTGAGCTGGAGAAAAAAAATAAAAATAAAAATTCCCAGTATGAAAAGGAAGAAAATAACAAGAGTGGAATGGGGAGAAAAAATACAGTAGGAGTAAGCGGGGCTTAGAAAATACCTTTTACGCAGAAAATTTAAAATGAGAGGGAAGCCATTACATACATTAAGGGAATAAGGAGAACATGTTTACATTGAGGCAAAACTTGAAGTGAGAGCAATAAACAATTTATATATACACCAGTCAGTTTTGTGGAGTGGATGCATAGGAGTTCACGGCCAGGCTTCTCTTCCTATTTTTTCACATATTGATAATAAGTAGAAACAGAAAATAAATACAATTGCTTGGCCGTGAAAACCGCGAGAGGAACCTTTAATTCTAAACTTAGGTGTTAAGGACACAAAAAGGCTCAAGGGATGGTAGCAGTCAAATCTCTGAATTCTACCTGAAGCGACACTACTAAAGCTTAATTTGTCTAATGGGTGTTTTTTTTTAAACGGGTTGGTAGTTTGTGTCATATGTTCCAGCTCATGGTGCAGTACTCCAGCCCACTGTATGACTTCACGTGTCTGCTGAAAAGACACAAGGGGTACAATGTCATAGCAGATGGAAACTGAGAGGTTGCCTGAGAACATGAGGTTCTTGCTCAAGTGCTAAGTCCACAGCTCTGAGGCAGCGTACTTGTTAAAAGAAAACCATGTTTCCTCCCCACACTGCACTAGTTTTGTGATTGGATGGAACATTTCCTTGCCTAGTATTTTCAGTCTCTTAAGTGTGAGTATTTTTATTTATGCAGCGACTGCTGGGAACGCTTAAGATATGATGCGCCCTAACAACACAATACATTTGACCTGAATGTGGACTGCAACATGAGGCACAGTGTTTATGGCAGATGATTTGTTTGGCTTTTGATGTTATGCTCTCGTTTTTAGAACATGTCTAGCAATGCGATGCCCAATGTGACATTGCTTTTTTAGCTTCTAAAAGCTACAGCTCTCATTCTCAGCATCTTGGAGTACAGACTGTCAGTATATGTAAATGTCCTGCAGGTATGATTTTAATGCCAAGCAGCATGGAATTTTTCCATTACTTCAGAGATCTCTAGATATTTTGAGAAATACCGAGTATGGATATAGACGTCTGCATTGTTTCATAGGTTTGATTATTTTTTAGTAAATAGTAAATGAACAGGAATGATTGGTGTGGTTAGCTATCTGTTTTTTCTTATTAAAATGTTAATCTGTTTTAAGTAGTGTGGATGTTTGCTGAAATAATTGACAGTCATTTTTATATATGTGTGTTAAAGGCTCTTAACATACACAGGTATGAGGACAGATGAATTACAGGGAAAATACAGTTTGGCAACATGTACATTTTTAATTTTTGTCAATTGTATCAGGGTACAAAAGTTGGTGTTTGTATGTTAGAGGGACAAAGAGGTAGAGAGTTAGAAAAGTACACATCTAACTCAAAGAATAAACAGCTGTCTTCTAGGCTTATTTCTTCGTTGTCTAACTAAACTTGGAAGAAAAACAAGTTACTGTGAATGTAAATGGAAAACGTACGAGATCCTCTGTTCTTCCAACACATGGCTTATGGTCTGCAGAACAAACCAAATTTTAAGTAAATGTTTGAAAACAACAGTTACAGTATTGGACCCAAAGTAGGACGCTGCCTGTTGTAAAACATGTTGCATGTTGTGTTGCTAGGTCTACTCAATTCCAGAGAAGTCAGATGTTTAAATGAAGTTGGGGGAAGTTTTAATGAAGTTTGAATTTAACTTTGAACACTAATGAAGTCGTTTTTCTTAGAGTCTCTCTTTCTTTCGTATATCATTCAGTCAATCAAACTATATACTATTGTTGACTTATCTGTCCTCCATTGTTTGGCATATAGGAACGTTCAGTTACATGACTGCTCTTGTTGTAACATATGCACCCCAAACAGGGCTTTTTTGCCAAGTATCGCTGACAGCCCATTCATGGACTTGGCAGGGTACGCAGGCACAGCGAACTGTGTAGCTCTGCACAGCCTCTCCCTCTCCACAGTCACTGCATTGACAGAGTCTGCGTGTCTCCCAGAAGGAGATGTGAGAGAGATGTTGGGCTCTGCCAGGCAGTTAAGCAGAAGCTGTCAGCTTTTTCCAGCAGTGAGCAAGTTCTGTGTAGCCTCGGATAACATTGTCAGAGCAGGTACAATAATGCTTGTAAATCTGACTTCTGAGTGCATATTGAAATGAAGTGCTCTACAGGTATGAAAATATCCTCACCTTTGCATTCTTACTGAGCATAGTAAAATTCCTTGGGCAGGGCTGGCTAGCTGTAAATGACATCTACTTTCACTAATTTTCACATCAAGGTAAGTGTTACCATGCCACGTGTAAAATTTGACTTTGGGTCTAAATGAACCCCCATTCGGTGTAAGTTCTGGTGTGGGCAGTTTCAATCCATAAGATGTTGGGAAAAGTTCTGAGTTCTGTTAATAGGACAGTTACAAAACTGTGTAGGGATCTCAATTTATAGGACATTCTCATAGTATATACTTCTAATTATTAGGCTTTTAAAGTGCATTCCTGCCTGCTCTAGCCCTGCCTCCAACAGCCAATTAGAGCTTGCACAGATGTCTAACAAATTAAGAATTAGTAAGTACATGGTACAGCTAATGCTATTTTGCTTGTCCCATTTCCAAGCTAATCAACAATCCTTCAGCTCTAGAAATCTCTTGTGTCTCTTGTGGCTGATCGAATAGTGCAACATGGGAGACAGGTGGAATCTTTGATGAAAACCAGTCTGAGCCAGAGATGTTTGCCTCTTCCTGACCTTTCGATGTTGAGATAAAATACATATATCTGTATGTGCTTAACCCACTTTAAAAGTTCTTTTCATATTTGCTTAACAGTTTTTTGGTCTCCCAGTTAGTCTGAAATTTGTTTCTTGATCATCATTTTGAATTGCTAAATATAATTCAAAATATTTTAATGCATTCTTTTAAATAATGCATTACTGAAATATCAGTGCTACCAACTTGCTTTATTTCCACTTCCTAACAAAATTAACATCATTAAACTTTATTATTTTGAAGATTTGTGAATGTTCCTTTTGAGGTACTGTACACGTACCTTAATGCAGAAAGTGCCAGGAACAACTTACAATTGCTGTGAAATACACTTTTGTATCAATTCCATCTCTGTTTATCCTGCTTTTTGGCGTACAACTGTCTTCAAAGCTGGAGCTTAAGAAGGACAAATTTGTATGACCTAGTTAGAACTGGATCTTAAAGCAAGTTTATCTTCTATTATCTATGCTCTTCTGTTGCATATAAAAAGGAAATGTGCTATGAGATACTACTGTGCATAATGCATGAATCTTCTCATTATAGTAAATTTACGGTGATTAAAGTGGTCTTAATTAGCTTAGCACATACGAAGAGGCTAGCAGTGAATTAAACTCCATTCTCCTCTCACATAAGGTGTCCCCGTTGTGTTTCTCTTATTCATGTTAAACCCTTCAAAGATTCCTTCTCTGAGCCACAAGCTGTGATGTGAGATTATTAAAGGGTCTTCACTTGATCCTGGCTTCTGGTCTTTGGGGAGAAAAAAACAGCCACTCGATCAAAGCGAGGTGTTAAACCTTAATAGCTTCTGGCAGAAAGATCTATAGCAAAGTAGAGATGAGCTGTGCTGTTATCGATAAGACATGCAGTTATTTCAATAGTCTATTTGGGATAGCTCACATTAAAACAACATGTAGCTGGGACCTGCGTAATAGAATTTTCTTCCAGTCTCAGTTATTTACCTAACTTAATAGCAGTGTGGTTGAGGAGGTAGAGCTGATCAGAACAGTAGATAAATTAGACAAAGGGAAAAGGAAAAAATCAGTGCTGCCAAAAACATGCCACTGAACCATAACCATCTCCTTTTATATTTGCAGAGTGTTAGTATGCACATACTTCATGCAACAGCCCACAGCATCCGCAGACTGTAACACTTGGAAATACTGCATGCCGTAGTCTTCAATCAGTGTGGTTCATCCTGCTTCCTTCAGAGCTTCACAGGCATAATTTGACCTCTGTGTACTCATTTCTGAGCCTTTTTATTCATCAGGCTCCAATCCACTGAAGTATTTCCCACGTTTCTTTTATGACTGCAGATATAACTAGGAAAAGACATAATTAAAGACTTAAACACTTTTTATGGATATTGCTATGACTTTTTTTGCTGTTCACATGTTGTATCTTTGAGAATTCACTGACTTGCACATGATATCATGAATTCGAAATAATCTAGATAGAGTGAAGAGTAAAGCATAGTTATAAAGTCACTACAAGAAGTAATTTTTTATCTATGGGCTTTGGGCCTAAAACCGCACTAAATGTGTGCGGTTAATTCGGTTGTGCGCACATAGAATTACTGTGTTTCGTGCACGATTTTGCTAATTGTACACATGTAGTATAAACAGGGATGGTTGCAAAGGAGAGTTCCAAAATGATGGTCCTGTCTTCAAAAAAAAAAAAACCAAAAAACCAAACCAACCAAACGACTTCAGTAAATGAACAACGAATATTTCAAGCCACTTAGAATCTAGCAAATTACTGCTCTTTATTTCATTGCCCAACCATTTTCTTAGATTTTTCAGTTTCACCTGCTAGTATCCTTGCTTCCTTATCCAGTAAGGTCAAAAGCCAAAAATACCGTTTTTGTCCTATGAGGAAAGAAAAAGTCATGGTTAGCATTTAATTCACAGTAGTCCCTGTGTGTGTAATAGCTCTGTATCTATCAGTTATGTAAAATGTCATTGTGTTCTTTGGCATTATCATCAGTCTTCCGTAATAATGTTTATTAGATGCAGCCTTTCAGTATATCTGGCATCTTCTACCTAAAACATAGAAATGAGTACTAATACCTAGCACTCCAGTTCAGCCAGATAATTAAGGCCTCACCAAAACCTAGTAGCAAAATTAATAAAATTCTGTGCATACGTGCAGTTGGGAATGGGTTTAAGTAGTGAGCTGGCTGAATCCCAAGGCAGTTAAGGTATCAGTGCAAAACAATAACCATTTAGCAGAATGAAAACTGAGACTTAATGAAGTTAGTGATTTCCTTGAGGCTCTAAAGTCAGTAGTTTACAACACGACCAGGAACACTAGCTTTTCAAACCTAATTCTATCTCTACTAGGCCACCAGAGCATAGAAATGTCACTTGTAGGAACAACAGGGTTTGGTTTAAATATAGCTCAACTAATACTAAAAATTGGTTGGAAGAGTGGCAGCTGTGAAGGGATATTCCTGTAATTTAGTGGTGTAGAAAATGTCCAAAAGATTCTTAAATGCTTTGGGAACTGTGACTCAAACTCATAGAAAAACATAGGTGGTCTTGTTTTCATGCCCTGTATTGTATATTATTGAGCCATATACAGAATAATACCCTGCCAAATGGTGATGCCGTAGCCCAAACTAATCTCTGTAGAGCAGATGGGAGTTTGACAGGGGAAGAGACAAGCTGACAGCTTTTCCTCAAATAAGAGTCATACAGTGTGTTTCCAGTGCCAAGCTGGATTTGACATTTAATTAAAAAAGTACCTCGGGGGAAAAAAAAAAAAAAAACAAACCCACAAAAAAAACCACCCCTCAAAAACAAACTAGCGCACGCATGCACTGATACAGTTACAGAATCAATTTGGTGTTATTTAAACCTGAAACCTTGGTGCCCAGAAGGCGTATCATTTTGGGGAGGGGGAAATAAAAAAAAACAAACACGAAAAATCACTGAGATACCATAGGGAATATAGACAGCATTAAAAATGTATTTTGACTGGTCTCTGCTACCAAACTTGGCTTGAGGGTATAGTGAGGCTTAATAAGCAAAAGGAATGACTATAAATACTCAGCCTGAGCTGCTATAATTAGAATATAATATGGATGGTGTATGTTGTGATAGGCTTGAGTACAATAGTTGTGCCATTTTTTTTGTGCATTTGTTGAAGTCAAGAATATTGAAGATACGAAAAACCTTAGCGGCTTTGCCAAAAATACTGGTAGCAGTAGAAGATGTTTGTGTGTTTCAATTCTCTGTTCAAGATCACTCCATCATGCAAACCAAAGGCAACCACAGCTGGTATGTTCTGGAGCAGTTTCTGTCCATGAGATGGTCCTTTGTTGTTCTCAGCTATTCCTTGGTGGCAGCAGTTGCTGGCACTTGGTTCCTCCCTGAAAACTTCTCACACTCAAAGAGGATAAAGAAACATCAGAATTGGTGTTAAAAAAAGTTATGAGATTCTAGGGAAGGTGCCCCAAACCCTTCATGACAAAATACGTTGGTTTCCCTCAGCTCCTTTTTTTTTTTTTTTTATTCATGGTTGCATGCTTACATGGAGAACCTAAAAATGATGAGTCTGATGATGGCTATATGAAAGAACAACACAACTAAATTAGGAAGCTAGAATTGTTCCCTTTGCAGTTAAACTGGGATTATTATAATAACTTGCAGATTTTATGCTATTTTCTGAGGGTTCAAATTCTGTGTCAAAAAAACTTATGGCTGGGGAAGGGGGAAAGCAGCATAACACAAGTTCCTTGATGTTTCTGTGTGACTTGGCACGTAAATACATTATTAATTTTATTATTTAAATTTGTACATCGTAGTTACTGCTCTGAAAAGGAAATGAGGATAGTTCATTTCCCAAAGGGTTTGTCAATGTAAGTGACAGATGTAGAGATGACAAGACAAACTACCAAGCTGTAACTTTGAGGGGTTTTGTTATTAATTTTTGAAGTAATTCTGTGCAACCTTCTCACTAGATCAGGTTTAATAAAAGATAAGTATAGAATTTATTGTTATGGTGCTAATGTGAAATACTAGAATCGTACACTAATAATTCCTTCATTCTGGGTAGGAATGCAAAAGCAATAATTATTCCTATTTCATAAAGGGTTTTATTAACTTGGAATAAGATTTTCAAAGATGGTGAGATAGGTACCTAGTCATGCCCAGATCTTGAAAAGTGATAAGCAAGTTGCATTGTTATTTCATAATGCTTCTGGAATTATCCGACTGACATTTTTGGTGACTTCTGAAAACCTCAGTAGCTGTTTATTGGTACTTTTAGACACATGAGTTTCTTTCATATTTTGTTTGTGTGGAGCTTAGCTGTCACTCAGGGACACACTCAAAGTGTGTCAATGTCCGGAGTTGCTACTGACTTGGAAAGTCTGAGCAGTTGAGCCCTCAGGCATCTCTGAGCTAAGAAGTAGGTGTTTCTCCAGCTGGAGCCTAGCAGAATTTGCAAACAAGATCACTGAATACCGTGGCTGTTCACAAAGTGTAGGCTCTGCTCAGAGCGAAAGTGATTGTGCCCCATGGGTGGAAGGGCAAACTCAGAGCGCTGACTGATTACAGCGTTCAAGTGGTGGACACATGGTAAGTCCCAGTATCTCCATATCTTCTCTCTTGCTGACTGTGTTTTAAAAACTTGCCTCTCTTGATTTTCTTTTTCGGGAAAAGTCACAGTTGCCTCCCTGTGGAAGCATTTGCATCTGCAGGCCTGCCAGAGGTGGCTTCTGTTAGGCCCCAGAGCGTGGCAGCTTTGCCTCAGAGGTGTGGGATTTCAGAGCTGCTCTGACTTGAGCCCTCCTCGTTTTCGTTAGTGCTTTTTATTTCCTTATTCCTCCAAGCAGTTGCAGGTCAGTGTTGTGACTTACACAGCTCCTTGCCTAGCTTGTTGGTTGCTTTGGATCCCACACAGAGACACGTGCCTCTGCCTGTGTCATGTATATTGCGCCTAGACCCTGAATTCAGGCCCCTGAGATTCCCACTGGCGACAATGGTCCCACAATTAAGTCAGTTGGCAGCAGATTTCAAGGCAGCCAAATCCTTCACTGGTATTCTATCCCTAGTTGCTTTTAAAAGTAGTCTTTGGAGTCCTGCATAACTTTGTCTCTCTTGGAAAGAAGTTACCCTGGTTTATTATTTAGGCTAGTTATTTCACAAATAAGTACCAGATTTCACCCATTTTGGTAATTGTCTTAGTGGAAAGAAGCTTTTGAAACTATTGTTTATACTTTCATTTAATCCAGGATGATACTATTTCATACAATTGTGTGCTAAGGAGGATTACTACTGGTTCTGGCTGTGTTGTCTTAAAGCACTAGCTGTATGGAGATTTAAAAAAAAAAAACAAACCTACGAACCAACCAAAAAAAACCCAAACCACAATGAAAATAACTAAAAAATTATCATTTCTCTAGGGAGCCAAGATTAAGTATCCATGTAATGCGCCTCTGTAGAACATCTAAGTCCCATTGACAATAACATGGACTTTTAACAACACCTTTGACGAGAGCCAATTAAGACAGTCTTTGCAGATTTTTTTCTTGTTTTATTAAGTAGTGAATTTAATACCTATGCAATTTAATAACTTTAACTGTAGCAGGAAAAGATATTTGTTTCTCTCTTTAATAAATTTCTTTCTTTAATAATCAAGTAAAGGATAACTACTCGTGCATTTTAGTGAATCTTAGATTTAATAAAAGCTGAAATAGTATATAATATTAGTAAAATACAGTAAAATGACATGGAAACATTTTTTAATTTATGGGTGCAGGTTTTGAATACATTACTGTTTGGAAAACAAGAATATCACAGCCTGTACCCAAAGTATGTATATACTTACATACAGACAATAACGGCTTTGAAGGGAACTAATATTCTTGGAAATCTAGAAATTGGATCAAGTGAATCAGTAGGGTATTTTCTGTGAAATAATTCAGACGTGTTAGTATTTATTGATTCCTCTTATTATGGTAGCAGTGGCTGAAGCGGTGCTGATCTAGACCAAAAGCTGATCACTGGACTAGATGACAGTGTATCACAGCAGGATATTACCAGGATGGAAATTCCTAATAACCAAAAAAGCAGAGTTTTATTATATTTTCTCTAGTGTTTATATTTCTATGAATTAGTTGAAATCTCTTCCTTTTATCCCAGGTTGTATGAGACTGTAATTGGTAGCTTTATTTGTAAAGCACTGAGCAGGTTTTTTTAATCTATACAAGAGACCATAGCAAGGAAGAGTTCACAAAGGACCTTGAAAATTTATATCAAAGACAGAAAGTCATTATCACTAAAAATGAAAATGAAAAGCAATACTGAAGTCATAAATAAAATTGGGACTGTCCTAAAATTCAGGAATAACCTCTCTCTCTTTCCACGCATGCTGTAAAGAATTGAAATTATACAGTTCAGAGCATTTCTCTTATCTGAGCAGTAGGTAGGGAAAGTACATCTTCCAAAAACCAAATGATGCTTGGATAATTGACAGCATTAGTGCAACTTCGTGTAAATAGAAGATGAAAGGTGAGAAGAAGGAAGCAAATATCAGAATTGTTATGACTTTATCACTTCTCCTTGAGAACCTGGAGGCATAACACTCATAAAGCATTACAGACACCAAGAGATCTAATGAACATATATATATAGCATCGTAAAGAGATGACATTTGCATTGAGAAGGGCTGAACATAAGAGCTGCCAACCTAACTCACTAAATCAGAGGGAGTTTATGCTGCAGGAACCAGATAATTGTGCCATGGTGGTCTTTAATAGTACCAGGCCATGGATATGGCAGCAGCAGCAGCTGGTGAGAGATCTTGCAGCCCAGGGAGGCAGCCTGCCTTACGGTAGATTCTGGAGCTCTTCATCACGTAAAAGGAAGAGCAAAAGGAGTAGCACTATGACTTATTTCAAAAGTGACAAAATAATCAGTGGTTCGAGACAGTAACATAAAAATAATTACTTATTTACCAGCTAGTTTTAGATCACAGTAACAAATCAGAGGGCAAATGATTGATTCTTCTGTGGAGGTATGGTCTGTATTGTGCAGTTCTGTTTTACAATAATTCTGAAATCAAGCCTCCTAATTTTTCTGTTCTGGAAGAATATAATTCTTGTTTATATTTATGGATGACATCAATGGTGCAATGGAATTGTGCACATCAGCAAACTGCAGAGATAACCCATAAATATGAGGCTCTGCAGTTGGCTGTATTGAATAATGTGCAGAAACTGGGCATTACATGTGATTCTGCCTACCCAACAGAAAACTTCAGGAAGTCATGAATGACCCCATTTTTCTCATTGTAGATTTTATCGAAGCTGTGGCATCTGCCAAATGACAGTGCCCATTCTGTGCACTCCAAACTAGCACTCAAATATTAATTCTTAACAAGGTATTTATTTGCGCCTGTCCATAGCTGCAGCTGACCTAAAGTTGTAGCAGCAATAAGACTCCGTGGCGTGAAGGACCACACTTGTCTTCTGCCTGTCTCCATGTCTTCCTGGGGCTGTCTGCAAAGCACAGGTTGCGTTCAGGTTGGCAGCCTTGCCATTTAAAAAACCTTAATGTTTTATACTTTACTTAATTCAAGTCTTTCTCAGACCTTGTCTTTGCCTCTACACAAATACGTTGATGATCTTGCCAATACACTTCAGGCTGTTAATGAGATCCCCACTACTGCGAGCTTACAGTCTGCTTTTTTTAAAGGAAGATCACCAAAGATTATTTGTTGTTGAATCACTACTTTTGCTGATTACTTTCTGGCTTTGGGCCCTTCTCCCCCTCTGCTCTCACCCTGTGAACTGATTGGTGAATCTTTACATTTAGAGCAATGTGGCTTCATTTTGGATTTCTGAATGGAGGAAATTGTACTGCTTCCTAAAACTTTTACTGGGGGGTGATTTAAAGTAAAAACTATTCTTTGTATTTATCTACATTATAATGTAACAACTGCATTATATCCTCATGTTTCAAGTTCATCTTGCAAGTACATGTTTTGCTTTTCTACGTGGGTCTAGGCTAGACCTCACAAAGTTCTGGTTTAGAATGAGCAAAAACTGAAAAGGATTTTGCAGAGAATCTTTGCTTTCCTCGGAAAATGTTCCTGGCTCTTGTTTTGATTTCTCAAAGAAACATATTTATTTAAACCTACAATATTTAAATCCTGGCATGCAAGGAGCGCTCTCGTATCCTTATTTTTTATATTCACTGGGCTCCCTTGCTGAATTTCCATTTTCAGTATTACAGTTTCTCATCATGTGCTGACCTCTCTCCCCAAAGGGGCAATTCCCTTAATGTCATCAGAGATGTAGGAACTGACAGCAAACTTAGCTCTGACTGCTGCTACAGGATATTTTGTGGATATTTAGTTGTTTTCAACATTTTCTATTTGCTTTTGCCAAACATAAAGCTTACATGGAGAGAAAAATTCTAAAATTCACTGACAATTTGTACCATCTTTATATGCCTTTATTTTTATTCTTTATCTCAATTTTTTTCCTTTTTTTATTTTTCTTTGATTAAACACTTAATTAGGCTTGTGTGGTGTGAAAGAGAACAAATACTATACAGCAAAGACAGTCATCACAGCATACTTTCTTGTTCTAGAGAAGAGTTTCAAGTAGGCTTTAACCACTAGAGTCAAGTAGTGATTTTTTAGTTTTTAGAAGGTGCTGAATGTTATGGCTGGTAAAACTCTTTTCTATTTTACAAGAACCTGGGACTCAATCCATTCATTATGCTAATGCGGTTTTCTTTTGTGAAGTATTGCTCATACCTGGGACTTACAATTTCTTCGCTATGCACTTGTTTTTGTGTCAGTAGAACTGAAGCTTACATGTGGAAAGAAACCCAGCTTTCTAAGCCGATGAGCACCTGTAAAATCGAGAAGAAACTTCCCTTCTGTTTTGCTGAGCACTTCGAATATGCTCTCTACCGTGAGATGGCAGTAGCGAGTAGCCTCTGCCTGCTAACCATTGTTAACATGCCATAATCCAAATTTTACTGAAGGCTAAAATAAAGTTAAGTGACAAACCTTATATATACCTTGAAATTAGAAGTATGGGGAAGACATACTGAGCTAATAATCAGAAAACTCGTTAATCATTTTCAACTGAACTGTTTTTTACAACTGAAAGTAGAAGCTGTATAAATGTAAACTGTGCTAAGAATCTAAGTGCTACGAAGAACGGTTCTAACGTTAATATGAATAAGTGTGACTGGATTAACATTATTTACATCTGTCCCTAAAAATTTTTCTCATTTCAACTCCATGTCACGATTTTTTAAATGTTGGGGGGTTTTCACCTAATTTTTGCTCCGTTATATTATTTTTTTAACTCTTTTTATATTCCAGGAAGCATTTACTGCCTGGAATACGTAGACAGTAGCAGAGAAGGGAAGAAGAGGTTAAGAGCCAATATATCTGTGCAAGTTCAGTAACTCCTGCAGTTACTGCTTCCTTGGAATACCTCTATGGGTTTCACAGCACTTGGGATTTTAGTGCCTCAGATTATTGTAGCTACACAAAAGGAGTGATCCTCACAGCAGTAGAGAGAGCGCGCTTTGGAAGTTTAAAGTTTTGTTCCATTTGTTAACTACCGAGTTGCTTTTAAAGAATTTTGAAAGTGATCCTGTACAAAATATGTAGAAAACACAGGAACAACAAAAGAGTATTCTTTCCCCGTGGTCTTGCTCCTTTGCAGAAAGAATATATTTGAAGCTGTTTGGTCTCATTTCCTAAAAGGATTTGGTAAGGATCAGATTGGGGTGACTTGCTATTTTTGGTTACAGAAATGGCAGAATCCAGGCAAAGGACAGAATCCAAGTCTCGTACTGCTGGCCAGCGTGTGAGGACCTCTGTGTCTGTGGGACACCACTGTCATTGGTTGCATCCCAGTAAAGAACGGATGCAGTGGATGGTGTGGCTGATTCACAGCTGCTGATGACAAGCAGCATTTAATGTTCTAGTGAAGTCATCAGAGTACCAAATTACATTTAGGCATTGGGAAGCTAGAGTCTTCCCACTTGTCACGAAGGACTTTGGGGTCAATCCTGTTTTTTGGTTTTTTTTTTTTTTTTAAATAATGTTCTTCCTTAAGGAGCATAGGAGACCCAAATCTACGTTTGTTGTCACTAGCTTCCCACTGATTTGAGGACAGATTGAGTAACCACAGGAAACAGTCCTTCATGGTGATTTTCATATTACTGTTTTATCCTGCTGTGGAATACAAAGATAAGTGTGAGTAGAAACACACAAAGCTCACACAGGAAACTACTCAGGTAAATAACTCCACTGTTAAATGTATTTGCTAGATTACATCTCTGTTGGAGTTCAGTTAATCATTGAAGAGCCTCTGATTTGTGTGGTCTTCATAACACATCAACGGAAGTAGCTTCTCACTGAGTTGTAGTGCTCAGTTTGTATGACCAGGGAACTTTTTTTTTTTAAAGGTACCCGTTTGCTGTTAGTATAGTTTAAATACAACAGGACCCAAATTTTGTTTTGGTTTTGCTTTACTTTGGGTTTTTTGCCAATAACATAAGAAAGAAGCAATTCAAATTTTGTACTTCATATTAGTGGATGTTGCAATAGAGTATCCTCTCTTAAAATGAAAAAATGTATTTTCTGCCTCATAGACCACCCTATGAGAGTTTACTGCAAAAGCTTTGATGTATTTTAGTTTCAGATGTTGTTCTTCTTAAAGGGGAATTCATTGTTAGGTCTCCTACATTCAAAAGATATTTCCAAGCCATTGATTCAGTGGATGACGCGTCATCTAATGTGTAAAATAACCTTGAAAATTAAAATCAGGCTCTCATGGCAAAGTTCTGTGACTGTTAGAGTATCATGCTACATCTCTTAAGAGAATGTTTCCAGACAGATAACTTACCCTGTCCCAAAGTAGGTTTTCAAACCACTGAGGTCCATGTAACTTCTTGATACTAATAATTGGGAGAAATTAAGAAAAAATTAAATGGAAAGCAGTAACTTCGAGGTAGCCTTTGTCTCTCTGTGCAGACATTGTGGGCAGGGTTTGTAGTATATTTCCTCCTATTATAACAAGCGACTAATGAACAAACAAACAAAAATCTAGGGACTTTTCTGTCTAAAGATTAGATTTAGTTGCTTGTAATTCTACCAAACGAATCAATCGGGTTTACGTTTTTCCTTTAAACTACTTCAGATCAACCCTTTCTGTCTGTCTGCCCTCTCGCCTTCATGTAACCAGTGTTAAGGTTAGTTAAATAACCTTACCTCCCATTGTGTGTTTTTTACAGATAGATATGGCCACTAGATAATTTTCTCTGCAATCACCCTTTGCAATATTTATTTTGTACAGCAACATGCAAAAAGTAGGGAGTCACATCCAGAAGTACAAAAGCAGCAGTAGCTCCACTGCTTTAGTGCAGTTACGTTTGGTCTGTTCAGCAACATCTCTGATTCTCGCGGTGCTATCACAATCAGAGAAGTGGGAAAACTACAAGCAGACCTCCTACACATGCGACTAACAAGTTTTTAGGATATATAAAGAGAGAGACAGGGTATTTCATGCATGTTCTGTAGCCTGCAAAGAGGAGAAATCAAAAGTGCCAAGTTCACAATTTATAAATAGTTTGCCAGTAAAAGATAAAGAAGAGAATAGTTGTGCCAATCTGGGAGGTTTCTTCTTCTGAGAGTACAAGCACATCATGAGAATGGGCATTAGGAAAACGTTTTTATCAGAGTGTTTGTATTGTGACAGACATGGACTCCTCAGGAGATGCTGTGCGTAAATACCCTTCCTGACTCCACCTGTGTGCCAGGAAATAAGCCTCAAATCTCTTCAGAGAGCAGAGCTGCTAAGATCCTTATTGATGCCAACTCATTCTTGTTGGAGGATAAAGAGCAGAAGAGTAGAATAAAGGAAGACTTCAAATTCTGCTCGGTTTTGGGGACAGACTGAGCAGTGCCAGTTGATGTCAGAAATCTGGCTATGCACCGTCCATTTTCCTGAGTAGAACACATTAAATAAACTGAGTCATGGTCATTAAAATACACAACTAGAAGGTTTTCTTTTTTTTTTTCCCCCCTCTCTTCTTTACATAGTTAATCTGGGTTTAAAATGAAAATCAGAGGCTAGATTCTAATACTGTGTTGTGACTCTGAAGTAACTGTTCATCAATGCAGTTACTTGATACTGCATCTGGGTAAGCGAGATTGAAATCTGCCTCTAGGCTCGTACAGTGGGGTTTGCTGTTGGTTTGATTTCTTGTTCAGGAAAGCTGGGAAAGAAATGAAAGTTTGCATTCAATGAATCTAACCTCCCCAAGACCTTCATTAGCACTGCAAAAACTCCATCCCTGTACTTGACCTGTAATAGTCTGTAAGAGTTTGCAGGTACAGCCATTGTATTTTATTAGTATGATTTTACTCAGAGATGAAGCGGGGAACGTAACTAAAGAATGCTGGCAGCTAAGTAGACTGCTACAGAGATTGCAAAACTGCTTTGCTGCCTCTTTCTTTCCTTAAGTGAAAATATGCTTCTCCAAAAAGTCAAACCGACAGCAATGGGAGAGGTTCCACATATGACTCTTTTGTACAATGGGCTTCCAGAAGTTGGAGGCATTTGCAAGTAAAAAAGAATAGCTGTGTTCTTAGCTCTACCAGTGCAAAGTTACGGGCTTGATCTATCAAATTCCAATGGACTTCATTTCTGTCACTCTAGCTCAGGTGCTCTGTGACGCTGGAAAATTCCCTTTAATTGTCAGCCTACTTGTGTTTAACTTTAAGAATTGTGTCTGGTAACTTCACCGCTTAACTAGAGTAGAAGCTGTGCTGTTCTAGTTCCTTTTGTGGTCAGCGAAAACTTGAATTGCCCCATGACCATCTCTAGCCATTAGACACCTAAGGAGGCAAAAATAAGTGGCTTTTATAGGCATGGGTGGCTAAAGGCAGATAGAATGACTCCTGTATGCTTTGATGTGTTGGTGAACGAATAAAAAAGGAACAAAATATTTGTGTGTCTAAGATCTTGTGAGGCTTTCTTTAGATGGGGGAGAGAGCTACATGTGGCTGCAATTCTTAGTTCCTTCCAAAATAATAAATCATACTAGATAATGCCTAGAAAGCAATTAATCAAGCTCCCACCATCCTCAAAATTATTACTCTTAACAAAAAGCAAGAAATGAAATAGCACCATTGCATTGATTTATTGCCAGTGACTGTGTAAAACATCCAGTGGTCCATATACCAGCTTGTGAGGTCTTTTGGTCAGGAGCTGTTGTTGGTGTAGTTTCTGATGCGGCTGTTCATCTGAAAAGTGCTTTATGCACTATCATAATATGTCACCCTTTGGCATTCTGTATCAGCTGATGTGGGTGTCCTTTCGCTGCCATAACTTGTTCAGCAAGTGCTACTTCTTATTCACAGTTCTGCTGAGTGATGGATTGGGCAACCAAAACATGAAAGTCCTGGTCTGTGTCTTCAAGATCCCAGTGTTTAAATAGTTAAATACTGGACTTCATTGTCTTTGTCTGTAACTTACCACCAAGTTGGTACCATGCTTCCAGTTTTTTCCTTGGTTATCTTTTGTCCTTTGACAGAAATAATTTTTGTTTTGGCAGTGAGACTAAGTACTGGTGTACTCATTCCTGAGTTTACATCGCATTTTGTAGACTGAAATTATAGAGAGGGGCAGCCTTGAATCTGTATTGATAAGCAAAATAATTACGAGGTACAGCACTGGCAAGTCTAGATTTTTTTTTTTCCAGATATTGCACTACTTAGTTATTCAGACCATACAAGAGGAAGTTTTGCATGTTGCCTAAGGCAGCCTACAGACTGAGTGCATGATGTAACCCATCCGTGAGAGCCAACAGCTCGAAATTCTGCAGCTTTGCCTAATTATTCAATCCGTGTCATTGTGAATAGACTATTTCTGTTGAGGTGAGAGAGAAAAACAGCTTTTGGGGTAGGATTTCTGTTGGTTTCATAGGGATTTGACTGACTAAACACTAATTGAGGGTCTGAGGTTTAGTGCTCATTTCCCAGCAAAATCCTTTTGAAATTTCAGCTTTGAAATTTAAAGCTTCCGTGCTGATTTTAAAAGCTCATCTGCATTTGTAAAACAGGAAACTATGATTTTTTTTTTTTTTTTTTTTACTTTAATACTTTTCAGTTTCTGACCACTCATCGTAATTTTTTCTATACAGGCTTGTGTTCTCATTGAAAGACTTATATTTGACAGAAGCTTCATGTTTGTATCCAGACCACTGCCTGCAAAGTAAAAACTGAATCTGACGCTTTACTCTGCGCTCTGGGCTAGTAAATTCAGTCGTTAGAGTATGTAATTGAGCTACCTCAAAGCCAGCTCAGTCAAGAGAGATGGTTTGCAGTTTAGATGTACCCAGATTACAGGATTGAGGCTTTGTTCTTTGCCACATCAGGAGCAAAACATTGACAAGAGAAGTGTCTAGGCATAATCCAGGCTGCGATCCAGGAGCTTTCTCGAAAGATGACATCCTGTTACACTCTATGATTTAAAGTGGCAGCAATGACAAAAAAGAACAGATAAATTTAGAACTTGAGACCTAAGTCTGTTTGCGGTTTTACTAGCAGTTATCTGTTTTAAGAGGCAATATTACTAATCCATCATTTTATTATTTAAGATTTTTGAAAAATTAATTTAAAGTGATAGAAACTGTTGAGCTGAATGAACTGAAAGATCTCTTTACTTTTGCTGTGGAATTGTGATATTGTCCTGCAGAAAGGAGAGGTCATTGTGAAACTATTCAGCTACTGGAAAATTGTGTCCTTTGATTTCTTGATGTGCATTTGTCTATATTATTCACTCTTGATGCTGGTAGAGCTGAAGTTTGTAGAAAAACAGGTTTCTGGTGTGATTCAATTACTCTTGGCTGAATCATAAATTATATGAAGAAGTATTTTCCATAATCTAACATTCCCTTGGATTGTATATATTTCTTAGATTATATTTTTTATTAAGTTTTGGGTAGGAGTATAAGGGGGAAAAGGAGTATTGATTGTACTCTGAAAGGGAGGACAAATGGATTTTTTTTTTTCTTCATGAAATGAAGGTATACCATTTTGTAGAGCAAAAACTGCTGAACTAGGTTTATTTTTATTATGTATTTATCTTCTGAAATTTTAAAACTTCCTAGGAAAATGTCAGTTTATCAAATTCAATTATGCAACCTTCAGACTTACTAAAACCTTACACTTTTCTACTTCCCACATGCTTTCTATATTTAAAAAGAATCTTTTCGGCAGTAACTAGCCTTGACAGAGATAATTGGGAAAGCAGTTTGCTTTCTTCCTACCTACCTAATTTATGTTTTTTACTTTTTAAACTAGTTCTCACTCCTCGACAGAACACCTCAATTGTAAGAATATTTTACTGGTCACAAGGGTTTCCTGCATGAGCAATTGCTTAGGCGTGTTTTGAGTCTAGGCGGTACAATTCATTACAATTGGCTTTAATGGCTTATATTAAGACATTCTACCAGCAGTGATAAATATAATGAGGAGGAATCTCAGCAAGTCCTGTTTCAATTTGTAAGGATTTTACATAGCTATTTTATTTTTCACCTTTTACAGTTTTGGTCAGCTTGTCTTGCAACATGAGTCTCTGTTCTTTGTCTCTTCATTTTAACTCATGTACTAACTTTGTATATAGTGAAGTACAGAGTATGCGAAGTGGATTGCATTGTGTGAAGCACAGTGACATGACTAATAACGACACAGGGTGGCACATACTGGAGGTGCTTGGACAGGTTTGAGGATTTGCATCTTTCATGCTTTGTGTTTCAAACATGATTGCACTTTGTCAAAGGATTGAATGTAGGATGTCTGCATGTTGCTGATTCGCTGGAAAGAACATTTTCCCAGCATAATGTCAGTTACAAGAAAAAGCTTTGGTTTGTTTCCTTTTGTTTTGTTCCCAGAAAAGATTTTACAATAAATATTTTTATATATGTAAGTAGAGACGCTGGCACACTGAGCTTTACTTTTCCCTTCAGAAAGGGCCATTGTTATCAGTAGGGCTGTAATATTGTACAGGGAGTAAATGTTGCCTATTTGAATGATTTTAAATAGCTCCTTGAGAAAATATTGCTGCAGATTTTGTAGGACTTCCCATTTTTGTCTTTTCCATATTCAAAATATACCTTGGTATTCTATTTTTCATATATTACTTGTTCTATGTGTACTTAGAGCAAAATACTTCAGCATGATACCTCATAGAGTATTCGGAGAAATTTGTACTGCTACTGAAGTAAATTGAAATCTTACCATTGACTTCAAATGGGGACAGGAGACCATTCACTGTGGATATTATTTCCTTTTTTTTCTTCTAAATTTTTTTTTAATTGGAGGGGAATAATAAACAATTGCTTTTATAAGCTAGAATCCTGTCAGGAAATCTGATCTATGATTAGCCGGTATTTAGACCTGAACTTTCCTGATAGTAGAAAATCATTCAAATAAAAAAAGCTGATATTTCATGTTCATGCCACTAGGAAATTTAATGTGCGTACGAGAATATCATCTATCTGACTTTATCTGTACCTCCTCTGAAAACACAGGTGGAATATGTAGGCCTTCACAAAACATCAGTAGGTTATAAAAAGACCAGGCCATGGCAAGCCGAGGAGGGAATGGCTGTAACCCCCAAAGGACATCTTTGTTTAACTTTTATTTGGTTTTGCTCCCTTAACATCTGTAATCCTGTCCTAGGTGCTGGAGGCGGAGGATCACAGCAGGCCAGCTTGATGACTATGGAGCCTTTACTTAACCTAAAGGAAATACTGTTAAGAGGGACATGTATTAATCCTTCCCTGCTTAGAAGGTTAAGTTTATAACTCTCAGGTTGCAAAAGGAGCCTGTGTCATATCAGAATTCATGGCTGGTTGCCGTGAACATACTATATCTATTGAACATAAAACGAACTGTCAGTTTCCAGGAGCAGGGGCTAGCTGAGCTCTAGCTCACATCTCTCCACTAGGTTCCCTGCCTTAATCACTGCTCTGGAAAGTCGTGCTCACCTGTGTTCTCACCTATTGTTTCAATTAATGATTTCTTTAAAAAAGAGATGACTCAAAAAAAGCTTGCTTCCAGTAGGAGCGTGGGCAGTGTCTTCCCAAGGCCAAGACAATTTACAGTTGGTGTATAGAGCACTCAGTTAAGACATCTTAATTTGGATTAAAGGGAACAGAGAATGCGGCTTTTCTATATCCCCAACAGATGTTTTATCCGCTGAGCTACCCTGTGGAAGAGGAGTGCTCGGTGGCTGTTTTGTATTTAAGTGTGTGTTCTGCATGGTTGAAGGGCATCCGTTTGATTGGACCTAGAGGAAGACAGGCAGGTGGGCATCTATTTTGATGCTCCAAGAAGGTGTAGCCATCAGACTACTCAACTCCGTGAAGACAGAATAAATTCTAGGTATGCACAGAAATTATAAATTTAGTCACACAGGGAAGAAAACTTAGAGACTGCTAAAAACATTCACATGTAGAGGATTGATGGTGGTTGGAGATTTACCTGCTGGGATATTGATGCCTTATTCTGCTTTAGTTCTTTCAGCGTTTCGGTCTTTTTGTAGGTCCGGGTCTAAAAAATAAAAATAATTGAATGAATGTCTGTATGTTGGATTTTCGAAGTGTGAGTTAGTCATTTTTCCATTGGCATGTGTTCAGAAATATTTTTGAAGTGAAGAATCTGCTCTTGATATAATCACCTGTAACAAAATAGTAGGTTAAGGTATGTTCAGGCATCATTAGCCTTTGACACTCATTTATTAAGATGTTTATCTTAAAGGAAACATTGTTAACAACCTTCATAAGAATGTGTTGGATTATTAAAAGCTTTTATGAAATGGATATTTAATAACTGAGTAATTAGTTTTGTAATTACTAGGCAATGAATGCTTAAAATATTAAATGCAAGCTATTTACCCATGTTTCAGGTGTGCCAGAAGCTTAATGAAGCACAGCAATTGCGTTCGATACTGTAAAATTAGCAACGTGCACACATATCTCGAACACCCACATACAGCAACCTGTAAAAAAACCAAACAAAAAAACCAAAAACAAACAAAAAAAACCCCAAACAAACAAACAAAAAAACCCCGCCGTGAACTGCATTTATAAGGACAGGAAGTAAATCAGGGCTCAGTAATACTTCCTTACAGAATACTCCTCTACTCCCTTCTCCTATGCAGGAAGCTCCAAAGAGAGGGTGATGGGATCATAAACTGCCATCGGAACAGCTCTGCAGCTGGGAGGTACAGTGGGAATTTGCAGGTTGCAAACACGTTCAACCTGACGGTATTTTTACTGTTATCTACCCTTTCTCTCTTGTTGCTGCAATATCCAGGAATAATAGCAATTCATAATTATTCCAGGATCATGCTCCCCTGAATATACTCTTAGAAGTTAGTGCTGTTGGCAAAATCACATCCCATGAAAATGGGTACTTCTGATTCATTTTTGACCTCTCAGCCTTGTGGGAATGTGTTCCAAGGTGAGGTCTGCAGTCTGCTATCTCTTCCTTGCAAGGTCCTCCAGTAAAATGAATGGATTTGTATTTGTCATAGTATCTGTGTTGGGGTATTTCACTTGTAAAGAACTTCTGACTTTACAGAATGATGCTTAAACTTAATTTCAGTTTTCAAAGAATGCATTCTGAACAACAATATGACGAAGTTTAAAGTTGGATGGAATATCTGGAGATGCTCTTTTACTATGAACAGAAACGCTGAAGGATTTGGGTCTCTTCAGTCTGGAAAAAAGATGGCTTGAGGGGGGACCTTATCAACACTTATAAATACTTAAAGGGTGGGTGTCAGGAGGATGGGGCCAGGCTTTTTTCGGTGGTGCCTGGCAACAGGGCAAGAGGTAATGGGCACAAACTTGAGCATAGGAAGTTCCGCCTTAAACATGAGGAGGAACTTCTTTACCCTGAGGGTGGCAGAGCCCTGGCACGGGATGCCCAGAGTGGTGGTGGAGTCTCCATCTCTGGAGACATTCCAAACCTGCCTGGACGCGTTCTTGTGCAACCTGCTCTAAGGTGACCCTGCTCTGGCAGGGGGGTTGGACTAGATGATCTCCAGAGGTCCCTTCCAACCCTATGATTCTGTGATTCTGTGAAATCAACTGTGACACTAATATATCTCTTTGATCTTTACAAAGGTCTGTTCTCTCCTGTCATCTGATCAGTTTTCCAAAGCCAGAGACAAATGCAAACCCAACTCTCTTACATACACGCCGCAGACAATCAGAGTAGAATATTCTTTTTACAAAATGTTATTTTTGATACAATTTGATAAGAAGAGCTGGCCAAAATATTTTCAATAAAAATTTTCTTTTAAGGAAAGCTTTAGTATAGGTGTGGGGGTTTTTCCTCTCTTGTTTCATCCTTTCATAAGCATAACATTTGAGAAAGACAAATGTAAGATTTCCTGAAGAAATCCTTTTTCAGAGTTTTTAAAAATGTGAAGATCAAAGCGTATCTGTGACCAAGTAGTTTGGTTTTGGTTTTTTTTCCCAACACCTGGACGGACAGAAGCTGCCTGATGTCTTCAGCCCGCCAAGTAACGCTTCTAAAATTATATTGGAGGCAGTATTGGTCCTGAAGGAAGAAAGAACAACGATATTCTATCTGCTTTGTGTGGTTTGTCTAGCTGTTTTCAACAACAGCTAAATAACTACTACTTTTGACTTCTTTGCAAATCCAACCTTTATTACTAACTTACCTTTTGTTATATTTATTTAGCTTGGAGAAAAGAAGATAGGTATGAACTAGCTTAATTCTGAAAGAAGGAGGTGAAGTATCTAGAACTTCTGTAACAGTATAAAACCTAGCTTGAAATAATGCTCCAGTACATTAGCTTGATTTAGAAACATCTTTTTTTTTTTTTTCTTCTTGTCTTTTTACTGGTCTTTTGCTTCTGAAGAAGTCTGTAAAAAGTACAAAATTTAATACAGCAGTTCATTCACTTGAACTACTCTCTTGCTTTCCCACTTCTAACAGTAAAGTTTCTTCATTCTCATTTTCCTGCAGCTGCAGTTATTGAACCCTCATCTTAAAACTCACAGCATTGTTGCCATAAGAATATCCAGAATTACAGTAGTTAACATTAAAGAGCTTTGAGAAGGATATAAATCGTCATGCTTAAGGGTTTAAACTACATGAAACTTTGCTTGAAAGGAAATAGCTACAAATTGCTACATCACTGCATGAGTCAGGCTATAATTTGGGATGAATATTAGGTTCCCATCTGTTTCATTATGTAGTGTTTCATATAATGTACCTCCCACTTTGAAGTCAATATAAGCCTTGTGTAACCAAATGCAAGTTTGTCCTGTTTCCTGTTAAATTTTAGGAGATGCCCCATCTCTCGGCCTTTCTTTCACAGAAAGACCGTATCAAAGGTTTGCTTGTTCGGTTTGTTTTCTTAAAGGAAAAATAAGCCTCTCAAACGTGGAGGAAAGTGAAACTGTTTTGAAGAGCTAACTAATACTGTAAAAATCTCTGCTCAGTTTGTAAACTTATCTCCTTATGCTAAATTCAAATCAGGTAGAGAATACCTGAAAAGAGGCATGGAAAAATATATTCGAGCCAGAGTGTTACCATTTTCATTTTTCATTAAACAGAACCCCTCCATTTCATTTTTAATAAGTTATATCTAAAATTATGCTTAAACTTCAGGCTAATGAAAATCTAACATTTGTGATTGTATCAAATTAGCCCCGAAGACTGAGAAACTACTTAGTAATCTGTGCAGGATGGGCCTATATTAAGTGCTGATTGACTTAATTATATATGAATACATTTTATAAACTGAATAAAATACAAGTGAAAATTCATAATGTATGAACAATATATTGTCCTAGATTGTATATAAGAGTTTAGGTTCGTGCATGTATGCTTATGTGGAAAGGTATATTTAGAACTAATCTGGAATTCTGTCTTTCACCATTTTTGCCATCATTTTTTTCAGTTTAGCTTCTTCCTCCTGCAGTATGTCTGTGAAGTTTTTCTCACTAGTTGATGCTGCTGTAACGAACCACATCCTGCAAACTTCTGTATGTGCAACTTGACTCTCATGAACAAAATCATATCAGTGAAATGTCTCCTCTATTACGTGTGCAAAATAATGGACCTGAATGAAGTCTTGAATCAGATTAGCTTTAAGTATGCTTAAAAACCTATTTATTTCACAGTGCAAAGAGCTAAACATAAACTTCGTGGGTTTGCTGTGTAAAGGATTACCAAGTTAGTTGGTCAAGAAGCAAATACCTGACTGATTTCGATATGCCACTTTATTTAAAAGACTGTGACTAAATAGTACCCAATTTTGTTGCTGAAAATTATTATTATTACACAGTCAGACTATATGACTATTAAAATATCTTTAAAATTTGTAAGTGTTAATAGCTGATTGGGTGTTATTTTGTCTTCTGGATTTTTGGTGTGTTTTTCCATGCAGGGTTTTCTAGTTTGGCTATATCTTCTGTTTGTTTTCAGGAATTTTATCACTTAGTTAACACAATTTTAACAAGGGTGATAGAAGAAGAAAATAGTGAATTTAAAATATGTTTGAAGTATTTTGAGGTATATTTAGATAGGTGAAGTCAGCAGGAGTTCATTAATTTGTTTGTATTACTCAGGAGCGTGTCTAAGCTGCATCTGAACCAGAGCAGTTAATGTTAAGAACTTGGAACAGTTTAGATCCTATTAGACTGGAGGAGGTTAAAGATTAAGGAGGAGGGCCTCAGGAAGTAAAGTCTAGCGTATTCAGGCGGTACCAGGGTAAATCTGGAAATGCTTGGTTTCTGTGCCACAACAGCAGAGTAAGGTTGTGAAGAATAATCAGTACAGATTTATTGAGCACAAATCACATCAGACAAATCTACTCTCTTCTTTGATCAAAAGGCCAGCAGAACAGATAAACAAGAAGTAGTAAATGTGTTTTGAGTTAGGAAATGTATTGAAATTTCATAGACAGAGTGGAATTCCCTACTCTGCAGACTGAATAAACCTCTCATGTTCTTCTCAATGCACTTCTAGTCAGCGGTTTCCTTGACAAGTCAGATGGCATAATGAGGGAGATGTATGCAATCCTGCACCAACAAGCTGAAGAGGTCTCTTGGAGGACAGGAACAGAATACAAGGCGTTCTTAGGCTGGAGAATTGTGTTGAAATCCATAAACTAAAATTAAGTATGGTCCTACTGTTAGGGAGGAGCATTGGGTAGCTGCATGCCAAATGAAGAATCGTAAGATGCACAGAAATGAGATTTTGAATGGCTGTAGAGGGCAGGGGGGGAAACCCCAACAAAACCAGTATGTGTTAACAGGATTGTTCTATGTAAGTTAATGGGAGGTATCAATATGATATATTTCTTTAGATTTAAAAAGAAAATGCGATATGCAACTATATGAATGCAGTAATGCCCGGAACTTAGAGGCCTTAGATGGAGTACTATGCCCAGGTCGGTCTGGGCACTGCTCTTCAGGGGAAAGATTATAGGAATAATGTTTGCTTGGTTTGGAAAATGGTAAGGAAGTGTGGATGTAATAATAGTCTCACAGTATGTTTAAGAAAAAAAAAAAAAGGCGGGGGGAAGAGGTTCCTTCAAAGGAGACAGTAATATTTTTTTCGTGCCTCTTGGAGCTATGACAAGGAGTAATGGAGGAAAATAGGGAAAATGTCTGATTATAACTGTAGCAAAGTATTGCAAAAGGCTGTGATGTCCTTCATTTGGAACTATATTAGACAAACATCTTTGGGTGGTTAAAATGTAATTAATCTTGTCTCAGTGCACAGGCAACGCTTCTTGACAGCCCTTCCAGCCCTACATTTCTGCGATTCTATCACAAGTATTTAACATGACTGTATTACTGCGTATCTGAAACCTTGCAATATGTTGACTAAAAATAGCTATATATCCTTCTGCATTAGAATTTGTAAGCACAGTTTTCCTAGCCTGCAGCAATGTAGACCAAAGCATTCTTCACAAGCAGCAATATTAAACTACTCGGTATAGCACACAAAGATGTATTAAAACAAATACAGTGTATCGTTGTCTGTCTGGAGGAGGCATTGAAGAAGAAGGGACTGCCCTAGGCAAGATAGCCCTTCTTCAATCCCACTTAGTTCAAAAAAGACCAAAGAGGAGAAAACTGCCTCTTGCACATAAATACACTTGAAACATTTCTAAATGGAATCTTTATGCAGAGACCTGAAATTGAAAGCACAGCCATAAAAAGGCTTTTCCAAGAGCAATCTCCTGAAAGTCACAGCATATTAGAGAAATTTTAAAAAGTCACTGAACCTGAGTTTAGGCCCCTACATCTTGGGGTCTTAAAATTCATGACTTTTTTGGTGGAAAGAGGGAGCAGGTATTTCTGTACCAGGCTTGCTTTTCACAAGTCTCAGCTGTAATCCATGATTGTAATGCTACAGTCAGATTTCAAAATATGATCTGAACTGTACATTGGGTTACAGCCTAAAATAGATCAATATATTAATTTAACAGCATAACTTAGTAAGGAGAAGCCCCCAGATTATAGCAGACGCAAAACCAGTTAGTGGAGAGCACCTTATACAGGCACAGACTCTCTGTGGAAAAGAAACAGTTTTATTGCTGCTTTTTTTCCTTAGTGTTTGTCTCAAAAGTGCTGAAACCAGACAATACCCATAAAATATTCTTGGCAAAGCATTTCAGTCTCCCAGCAAAACACAAAACAAGATCACCTTCCGAAACAGAATAACAATTTCCTATAGTCCTTATTCATATGGAAGCGAACTTTGGCTCCCAGCCAGAATGCCAGCATAAAGCTACATAGCCATAAAGCCAATTTTAAGCTGAAAACCATTCAGAAAGGGGCTAAATGGAGCCAAAGGATACTCGCGGTGTTCTGCTTCCCCTGTTTGTTTGAGAGTGAGTGTCCAGAATGAGCTGCTCACTAAAATGTACACAGTTCCCCTGTACTAAACAAGCCAGATATTCTTTTGTATCATTGATCACTCGGTGTTTATGGTATTTACCTCTGCTTTTATTATTGACAAACATTTGAGTAGAAACAGAGGTTTATACATCAGTTCCGTAATGTAAAATTTATCATCACAGTGGCTTGCTTTTAAAATAACACAAGTTTATTCACAAGTTTCTCTTGCGTTCTCTCAGAATTGTGACAGCTGCTGTTCTGACCCTACAGTTCCTGTAGCTTTAAGAAACATTTTCCTGTTAAATAGTAACTCATGATAGCTAAATGGTGTTGTCGTTCCCTTTAGACATTAATATTCCCACTAGAAGAGGTTCCTGTATTCTCATGTTCAGGATAATTGAGTTCAACACTAACAATTTAAAGTTGGAACTTGAAGACAAACTCCCCCCCCCCAGTTTATGGAGGTTTATAATTGAGTAAATCCTGGAAAAAGGTTTGTCAGGTTTTTAGAATCACAGGATACTTTGGGTTGGAAAGGACCTTTTAGAAGTCATCTAGTCTAACCCCCATGTAGTGAGCAGGGACATCTTCCACTAGATCAAGTTGCTCAAAGCCCCCACCAACCTGACGTGGAATGTGTCCAGGGATGGGACATCCACAACTTCTCTGGGCAACCTGGGCCAGTGTCTCACCACCCTCAGTGTAAAAAAGTTCTTCCTTGTATCTGGTCTGAATCTTCCCTCTTTTAGTTTAAAGCCATTAACCCTTGAGAGGGTGCTGGTTTTCCAAGGTCTTACTGGTTCAAAAGAATGTTGGTTTATGCCTTCTTGCTCTAGATGTAAGGAACTGAGTCCTATATATGCAATTGTGCCATAGTGATGCAGTTAATATGGCTTAAATTGTGGTATGCAAATATTTCTTAGCTTTGGTGTTAATTTAAAAATATGCAAGCTGTTTTTTATTTGAAGAATCCTATGTAAATCAAAAATGTATCTGATTTTTTCTACCTAGTCTTAAAGAAGAAAAAAGTTGGGCTTTAGGTTTTTTTGGTTTTGTTTTTTCTTGTTTGTTTTTAACTCAACAAGCCTTACCTTGCTTATACTCTTAGGCAATTTTGGTTACAGCAACACTATTACCCATTTAGATTGGAAATGGAATATATGGAAAGAATTTATTGCAGAACTTCTATCAGTTGTTATAATTAAGCATTCAAAACCAAATGCAGCTGAGTACTTAATGAAAATAAACATATGTACAATTTGTAGTGTCTAAATAGTTAAGTACACTGTAGTGGGTATTTGGAAAATTTAGTAGAGCTACTCTGAATTAAGGCTAGTACAGTAAACTGAGAACCAGTAGACTAATCCAAAGAAGAGAGAGCTCTAGGGTTGGGGGTTTTTTTGGATAGAAAGGGCAAAGAAAGTTGTAATATACCACATGGAGTTTGGCTAATCAGAGACGAAGTATAGTATAGTAGTCAAAATTCAAGTAGCACTTAACAAGTGTAAGAGAGCACAAATCCTTCAGCATTTTCTTTATTCCTTCCTTCATGTAGAAAATGTCAAGTGCCACTTGAAATGGAAATACAGTTTGAAACACCCAAACAACATTCAGTTTTCTCCTAATACCAGATCAGCTGGTGGAGAAGTACGGTATTTTGGATTCCAGACAAGACTGTATCTTCTGGAAATAGTGTCCACAAATTCCTCTGAATTCCTTCATTTTGTCTTTAAGATGCTCTTTCAAGGGTATTTTAGATTTTTACGCTTACATTTCTTAAAGGAAACAGATGATTGCAACCTCACAAATGAAAAATAATCCGTGCATGGCAAAAAGATGGAGAGTTGGTTTAAAAATAAACAACTTAAAATGTTTCTGTATTTCATCATACGTTTTATTAACATTTGAAGGAATAACATCTGTACCCACACATTTCATATTCATCAAGAGTTTCTGGAGCCATTTGGATGCATATGTGGCTTGTGTAGTTTTAAGTGGTTTGTGCTTCCTTGAGGGGCTGTAGACAAGAAAGATTTGTCTGGAAGCTGACAGTGCACTTGTACTGTTTTGCTGGAATTTGGTGCCTTCAGAAATCCCACACCCTGGAGACCAAGGGGAAAGTCTAAAGTAAGGAAGAGTTATCCTTGGTGGAGGACAATCAGGTTAGAGAATATTTGAGCAAACTGGATGTACCTAAGTCCATGGGACCTGATGGGATGCAGCCGACTGCTGGGGGAGCTGGCAGATGTCATTGTGAGGCCTCTGCCAGTAACCTCCAGAGGTGCCTTCCAGCCTTAAACAGTCTGATTCTGGGATGTTATCCTCAAGCAGAGTTTCACATAGAATGCCTGTACTGCTTAAGCTGAGGTCATTACTGTGCTGAAATTAACTAAAAAAACAACAAAAAAAACTTCCCACCTGAGATACAGTTAATTTAAAACACGGTCTGTTTTACCTAAATCAAGACTGGAGACTGTGAGAACTTCTGGCCGCTCAAATACAATCCAGTGCAAAAGGTGGTGTTTTCAGTTTCTGGGAGAAATAATGGCCTGTATAGATCTCTTCCGTTTACTGTAGAGTACCTGTAAAATATTGGTAGAACTATATTGAATTTTGATATTTCTGACTACCTAGAATAGCATGCTAACCTTTTCCTCAAGTGTACTGTGGCGTACTGCAGATGGGAAGAAGAAATGTCCTTTCTCTTGCTCTTTCCATTTTAAGAAGTGAGGCAAAATTAAATGTTGTTTCTGCCATATATCTCTACAGCCAGGAATCTGCATCATACTGCTTTTCTCCCTCCCCTCCGATGTTTGTACAGAGTTAGCCACCTACAAGATGTAGCAAATGCAATGTGGACAGATACACACCTCCCCAGCTGTACCTAGTGTAGGTGACAGTTGCAATGAAGGCACATGGTGGGGGAGGCAGCACAAGCTGTGCTACATCCCTCCCAGACCGTGTACTTTCTTGGGAGGCAGAGCATCCAGTCCATGTTGTCACATTTACTGCTGCGGTTTCCTGTTCTTGTTAGCTAAGCTAATTAAATTATAGGTAGCACAATTACACCTATACTTGTTGCAGTTTTACCATTGGGCATGTCTGTAGACTGATTTTCAGAAGTCACTAAAGCACTTAAAAGCATCATTTACATTGACTTGCCATGAATCTTCAGTTCCTAAGGGTCTTGGTTGCTGTTGAATTGTGAGTTTATGGACAGATATTAGTAGGGAGGAAGAGTGGGAAAATTAAAATGTGTGGCTATATATGTATAAATAAGAGGAAGGCACTAAAATTAAATGTAATATGTCATATTTCTGTAAATGTCAGTGAGTATATTCAATGTCTTAAAAAGCTAAATAAATAAGTAAATAAACCAGATTGCCTTCTGCTAAGTCTAGCAGGGATAAATATGGATCTCAGGCCTGCAGGGTGAGCAACAGCAATAGGAGAATTCCTGCTGCTATGCTAAGGCTGGCTTCTTAAGGGCTGTCTTCATCTCTTACGTGGCGTACATGAGGGAATACAGATGTCTATGTGTGTGTGTTAGACAGCCACAGTGTTGTTATTTGTTCGCATTTAAAATTATAACTTCTGTTCCTTAGTATTTCTCTGAAGGACAGCGAAATTATCAATCTTCCTATGCATTTCTGCTGAAAAAAAACATATTCTTGAGGTTTGCTACACTGAATTTACAGAACTTGGACAGAATCAGATTAATTTATTACTTTTAATTTTCACCTGCCTTTTGGCTCATGTTTTCTCAATTTGAGATGGGTGTATGCAATATTCTGCACCTTCCTCTTCCTTAGAAAGTCTTGGAACTGTTGATGAACAGGCTTTTCATTATGCAGGAAAAACTTCATTCTATTACATTAACTTTGCTAGAAAATGGGATGGAATGTGAGAAAGAGAATAAATTGTCAGGGATTAAAGGACAAAAATGAATTTTCAGGAGATTCCTCTACAACTCTCTTGATTATATGAGTGTTTACCTAAGCCAATGTAATCCATTTTTTGTCAATGTAGATAAACAGGTTCAAATCCACTACATTAATACTTGTTATATCACTTTGACTCACATAAGTCTCTTCTAATTCGTTCATTATAGCAGAAATAATTTGACGAGAAATGAAATCAGTGGAAAAGTTAGAACCAGAACAAACAAAATGTTAACCAAGAAGCTGCTAAAAGTGAAAATCTTGGGCTCTAGGCCATTAGTGCTGCAACCTCTAGAGAGGTAGAGAACGTGCATCTCTTTTTCCAAGGGTAGCAAGTGACATCCGAGTCTGTCTACCTCGAGGGTGGATTAAAGAGCCCTGATGTGAAAAAAATGTTTTGAGATTTACTGATCTAAGGAAGCTGATAGGTTTTTGGATTGTCCTACCTCTGCATGTAAAAAATAACATCTAGTGGCTTTTGCTGTCAAGTGCTTACATTCTCCAGACTGTATCCTACTATGTGTCTTCCATCGGGTTTACTGAGTTGTGCCTCTAATTTATGAGCGCTTTGGAGCAGAAGCTTGTCAGCTGTTTGATCCAGTTCTCCTGCCACAAACAACTGTGACAATATTTGTTATTTCTCATAGTAATGAACAATAGATTTGTAGAAATCAAGAAGTTAGCAGAAGCAGCAAGGAGAGAACTTGATTTAATAAATGAGCAACCGCAGTACCTAAATAGATCAGACTGGTTCAAAGGCTTGGAACATTTCTTTCCCCTAAGGCAGTAATTTGTAAGTAAGGAAAACAAACAAAATCAAATAAACTGGGACCAGGGTAGAATGGAAACAATGACCATCCGTGATGCAAAGGAGAGATGAGAAAATAGAAACATCAGCAACAAAGGGAGAGATGAGAAAAATACAAAGAAGCAGAGAGAAAAAGATGAAGCCTACCAGCTTGTTACAGTTGTTATTGCTGCACTGTCTTCGCTTGTCAAATTTACTATGCACACACGTGGCATGGGAGCACTCCGAGGCCTGTATTGTGGTATTCTCAGTGCACACACACACTCATACACGCCTGTGTTTTCTGAAGGTTTCTGTAGGCTCAGAAAGAGGATGTCAGAAATGGGAAGGACAGCAGAGAAAACGGGGAGACAGAGTAGCTTGAGAGTAGCTGTCCTCTCTGTAGCTGGATTCAGTTCCATTGCTCACTAGGAAGAAACAGATTGATCTTCCCAGAAATACTCCCTGGCAGATTTGGGTGAGTTTGTAAGACATGGTAGACTTTTGTCAGCATTGATGAGATCTTCCAGAGAGGCTGGTGATTAGGATAACAAGACTGCTGTTGTTTAGAGTTAGCTGTCAAAATTATAGAATTACATGGGAAAAATTAATAAGAATTATTGGTTTTAATTTCACAAATGCTAAATCCCTCAACCAAGACACAAGCAAATAAAACCTCAATATGTTATCGCTATGTTTTCTCTGGGAATAAACCCATGTGATGCAGAATCACGAGTATTAAGGAAAGCGCTCATCAGTGAAGGGAAAAATAGAAACACATCGTAGGGTAAGAAGCAGAAGGAAAATCCAGTGAGGAACAACTCCCTTATCTCAATGTAAGGTTTAGATTTAGGACTTTCTGTCACAGTCTCCAATAGTTCAGAACTTTTAGTAATAATTGGTGAAATTGTTGGCAAGTTGCATGATATGAAGACACCACTGAAAGAGTAGGATCCAGACCCCTTGGTCACAGATGTTTATTGGTAGTGACAAGCACTTCAGCCCATCGTTCTTGTTCTTTCATTGCCAGGGCCTTATCTGCGCTCTGCATTACTGTGTAACTGTTCTCACTCCCATAACTCTGTTATTTCAGCAATGATGCTTTCCATGGGATTTTTTCCTCTCTGGTAGATTTCCAGTCAGATATCTGTCATCATGGAAAGGGACATTCCAGCTTTGGAAAAGAATGTGGCTGAAAGGATGTGGAATTGATTGCTTTTGGCAGTGCTGTAGCCAGTTTTAAGTTCTAATTTATACCAGGCAGACACAGAATGCCATCTGGTCGTGCCAAAGCAGTTTGAAAGGAAGCACAGAAATACACATTTGAGTTGGCCATCTGTCCTCATGTCTGTAACATCATAGAGGGAGGTATTGGCATGTCTGAGGCCAGTAGCTGAGGTTTTGTTGTTTTTCTCGGAGGGTAGAGAAGTGGGATCTGGCACAGCCCTGTGCTGGGAGAGGTCCTTGGAGTTTGTCAAGCTTGATTGTGTAACATAAAAGGGGAAGAATGCCAACTAATGTCTGCATCCTCGGTTTCTCACTCACTCAGTTACATTCCCTGGCAAGAGCGTGTGTTTGTTGGGTGTATGCATAGGGGCGGTGGGCGTAGATACATCTAGTTCTGAAATCACTTTCAGAAGTAGTTGCCTTCTCACTTCCAGCAAGGAAGTAACACAGTGTTAACAGCTCAAAGAAGTGAAGATACTTTTTTCTTTGTGGGTTTTTTTGGTTTTGGGGTTTTATTGTTTTGGGGGGGGTGAGGGGCTTGGGTTTGGATTTTGTGGTTGGTTTTTTTGTTTGCTTGTTTTTTTTAAGGCTGGTGACTTGCTGTGAACCCACTGGAAATAATCAAGTAAAAAACCTTGGCTGGTTACTTCAGAGCTTTGGTGCTCACACATTGCACCAAGCACTTAGAAGAAGTGATTAGGAGTTTGATGGATGAGTCCTTTTTTGTTGATTTGTTGGGTTTTTTTTTTAAATAAATAAATGGAAGTTTCCTGTCTCGCAGCTGGGACTGAATGAATTGCCCAAATACGGATGAATAGATGAATTCTTTTCTAAAAAGACAATGCTAGTAATTATATTATTAAGAGTGTTACATTGTTACTAAATTTTCTGAAGCACTTTGTCATTTGAAGTTACTGGAAGTTAAGGGTGAAAAGGCTGGTTTTGTAAACTCCTAAAAATTGCTGACAGTCCAGGGTTGGAGGGAGAGGAAGATATTTTTGCTATTCTGGGTTTGGGGTGTTTTGTTTTTAATTGCAAATGAAGGAATCTAGATATCTGAGGCTAATACTAAAAGATAAAGCTTGTGAGATAGTGTCAAATGTTATGGAAAACGGGGCAGGTGAAGGAAATGCATCTTTTTCCAACACATTTTTTTTTTTTATAAAAGTTATTGACAGGCTACTGGATTTAAATGGATATTGATAATCCTGTAATATTATTTCTGTAATGCATCTGTCTCTGTTCTTTTTAAAAATGAACTTTTGTTCCTGTTGGGCTGTGTCCCAGGATAAAGATGTATTTCCTCTGTAGAGAGAAAATGGAAGTTACATTTCCAGTTGAAGGAAACTAGCACACAACACCCATAGACTCTCTGGTAGCAGTATTATGCTCAAAAAAGAGGCTGGGCTCCACAAGGTAAATATATTTAAGTAGATACCTTCCACGTGAAAGGTGGTATCTTGTCTTCTCTTGTAACCCCCATTCATACAAACTAATGGAAATGCAAGTTACACATTGAAGGAGGATGTTTTTTTGGCATTTTCATAAAGGTTGAAGAATTTGTATGCTGAACTGGAGTTTACTGTCAATATTTTTGTGAACTCCTGTTCTGATTGCTACAGATGCATTTGTTGAGCATCCCTATGCTGGGCACAAAGGCTGTACCGCTTATAACTGAAAGTAGGGTTTCTACCTAGAACTTCCTTTAAAGAGAGCGAAATACTGTAAAAGTTAGTTTTAAAGAAAAATTTTTAATAAAAGATGACAAAACCAGAGTTAGCAAAGTGGTGAATTGTTGGAGTTGGCTTGTTGGGCCACAAAAGGGGACGGGGCTGGGATATGTTGTGGCAGTTACAAAATTAATCTGTTTCTCTCAGTGCATGAGAAAGGTAGAACAATTCTCCCATCTGTTGATTGTATTTATCACTAAACAAGTCCTTAAGCCACAGACACTGGAATCTGGAAGAGTATCTGCAAGAACCATCATTGCACTTTTTCCCTGTAGTTTCGTGCTTCTCTGGGCCTCAGGTGCTTATCGATGGGAATGTGGTACTGAGCCTGATGGAGCTTTGTGCTGAGCTAGGATGGCAGTTCTTATTTACACCCCTCCTTCAGGGAAAAATGCATTTTCAGAGCTTTAAACCTGTGCTTGGAATGTGTTCTAAAGTTTCAAATCTTGCAGTAGAAGATAGAATCCTATTCCCACAGGATGCATTAATTAAGTATGCTTAAGTCTTATCTGGTGTTAGAACTCCAGCAGGAGCTCCTTACATGATTTCATGGTTTCCAGCAGTCAGCAACTGGACCAGGAAGATTGATCTCACTTCTGGCAACAAGAACTGTTTAATTTGTTTGGCGGTTCGTTCTAATCAGAGGCATTAGGATAGTGAATGAGTTTTGCTAGTAAGTGGATTCTGGAAGTTAATGCTTTAACAAGATCTCTTCCAAGATCTGACTCCTTGGACATTGCTGCACATGCACAACTATAGGTGTGTCTGCCACCACTGTGTGACTTCCAACAGCATGACCTCTCTACATGCGATTCACTTACACTTAGGCATTTCTCAATCATACGAGTAAATAATTTGGTCAGACTTAAGAGTTTCAGCTCCCATCGAGGTCTAGGAACGTCTGTACGCTCAGGAGCAGGAATGATGTAGGAAATAAAGATGCACTTATGTCTCCTTTTTTTTTTTCTCTCTCTTCTTTTCTTTTAATCTGCAAATACCTGTCATACAAATGCTCCTTTATGGGAAGGGACTCTTACTAGAGGTGTTGTATTGTGTAATCCAAAAGTGATAAGATATTCCCAAATCCCTAGCTTTTGTATTTGGTTGCATACAGAACTCCTAGTAAAACAGTGCTAATCTCATAGCTCATTAAAGTAAAAAACAGAGCATGCATTTTCTGTGTGTAATCCTACACAATCCTCATAGTTTGGGAAGTACTAATACAGTTCTAGGACATCACCACCTACCAGTAGGTAGCTCTGACTGCTAGCGTAGAGGATTAGGTTCGCTTTTACCTGAGATCCTCAGTTGTCTGGTGACCCGACAGCCAGCAGAACAGCTACCTGAAATCCACCAACAGCAAAGGGTTCTCCAGAGAAGTAGAGGCTGACAACTTTCCAAAACCTCCTCCGGGTGGGAATAGTGTAGGAAGCACTCTCCAGCTTCCTGCGTAGTGCTGCAGCCAGGAGATAGGTATGTAAAAGATGAGCTTGTTTTACTCCTGTTGTCTTTCTGCCTTGAACTCCAGTTTGAGTGTGTTAGTTTTGCTCGTAGCATACCTAGCAAACTTGAGCATGTTAATGGGTCTAGGGTTATGGATGCTTACATTTGGATTCGGTCAACTGTTAGCAGTGGATATGTACCTGAGCTGTTTTGTGCCTGCTGATAATGCCTGATAACACACATTTACGTGCATGTTGCATCTAAACAGGCTCAGGTGGCTGTTCTTTGAAGTTTTCCAAGCTTGGTATTTGTAACAGATGAATGCTTTCTTTGATCTCGTGTTTGATGCTGCATCAGCAAAGCAAATGTGAGTTCTATCAGAGGATTAGGAGCTGAATCAAACCCATATAGAGAATTCAGTCCTGGTAATGTTGAATGTTGATGCTTGAATCCACTCAACACTACTTTTTAGTGAATGAAGAGTGCCTTGAACTCTTGCCCTTAACTCTGAATTACAGTCCTCTCTTTTTTAGCAGGGGGAAAACGTGATGGGAGGGTGTGAGAATGGGAAAAGGAGGGGGACACCACATTTGAACATGAGAACCTTCTTTATTTTTGGCTATATATACACAAAGTGGAAATACACAGAAAGGAAATAAATGGTAAGACAGAGAATTCTGAATGCTGTTACTTGTGGAGAGCAGGGGACCATCCTTCTTGCCTTTTGGAAGGCAAACCTTGGGAAATAGAAAGTGCAGATCACAGCAGTTGTTCCATGTGCTGTTTGGTATGCAGTGAATCCAGGGAGCAAGGCCCTAAGCAGCAATCTTTGGAATCCATTACATTTGTTCCACAAAGTCACTCTAAACCTATTTAATCTCCTTCATCACTGCTTCTGACATCCGCATCTTATGCACTGAGTAGACAACTGAAGAAGGAGATTTATAAGGCAGCTCTCTCAGTTGATTCTTAGAAGGCCAGTTTTTATACTTTAGGAAGGGCAACGTTTCATTTTACTACACTTTTTACCTTAAATTCTTCCGTCTTCTCCCATACTAGATAACACTACCACCAACCCAGCAGTACTTTTTGGCTTTATTAACTAACCAAAAATGAAGTGGTGATTATCAATACCACCTTCTCAGGGATTACCTTGCACAGCAGCGCTGTCCCCCTTCTCCACATGGAACATGGAAATGCTGGGAGCAGAAAAATGGTGAGGGACTGTGGCTTTTGTGTTTATTCAAAGGCTTTTTTGAACCAGGCGTTTAATAGCAGATTGGTCTTTTTTTCAAAGTTCTTTTGAGGGTACAGAGGGCACAGAAGCTGTGGCAGAAATCCTGAATGCAGCAGAAGGAGCAGCTTGTTTCACACACCAGTGCTGGCATTAGTAAATAGGTATTGGCAGGGTGACTGAGTGAGGAACTCTGGACTGGGAAGTAAATCAGCAGCTTTCTTTTGCTGTGTTTTATTTTCTCTTTCTTAAAAGGCCAGTGCTAAGGAAAGGGAGACGGGGAACATGGTAAACGTGGAATTTTTTAAAAGCGTTCAGTATTGATCTGAGACACTGAAGCTACTAAAGCCCCCACCTGAAGTCGAAGAGGGAAGAGTTAATCCAATGTTTTGTGCTTTAAAAAATCCTACCAGTCGAGAATAGAATTTACCGAATAAGCAAGACTCTAAGGCAGTCAAATTCCCAGCAGCAATAGCAATTTGCCCCCTATTAAGGTGTGAGCTGAATTTGCAGGAAAGATCATTATCACCTCAGACTACGAATCCACTGTTGCAGCAGTGTCAAAGGTCTGTCTGTCCCCATTGTTACACTGGCATTGCTGGGGGACGTCTGCCTGGTGTGCTGCGGCTTCATATGTGCTTTTACAGGAAATGGCTGGTTCTCTGGGGGCACGTGGAAGCTGGTGGCGATGCTGGTAAAGAACTGTAAATATTTTCCCTCCAGACTTTTCACAGTTCAGAGGTCGAATGTACAGGAAACTAATAGCCTAAAAATGTTAATGGAAGGCTAAACAAAATTAACCCAAAGCATAAGGGGCCTTGGAAGATACTTTCTAGAGAGAAACAAAATTGTGCTCGGCTCTTACTAGTGAGTAAGTATTGCTAATGTAATAGTTCAAGACACTTAAACTCTGTTCTCTTACTTAATTGTGTATTGTGAAAAGCAGTATTTCAGGAGTTTAATAACGATTATAAATGATAAAGTTGCTCTAAAACTGTTTTATTTTAAAGGTGAGTGATATTTGGGCTTCTTCAGCTGATATTGCATGCTAATCTGGAGAGTAAGAACTTCAGTAGGTAGATCCTGTTAAATTAATCAATAGTTCGCAGTTAGCTTTTCTTACTAACTTCCTGACTTTTAACACATGTGCTTCATAACTCAAAAATAGAAATGTGTCTCTTGAAAGATCTGGGAGAGGTCAAATAGTAACTCAATCACAGGCTTTGTGGACCTATAATTAAATACATTTCTGAAATATGGCACAATGTGCAAAAACTGGCCTGGTTGCTGTTCTATGGAATTCTCTCTCAACAGAGCGCTATTAGTATTTTGGAGGTTTCTGACTGTAACAAGTGAAATACCATCTGCTAAAAGAATCGTGGCAAACTGTCATCTTCAGTGCATCCCTTCTGGTTATTGTGGGCAAAATAGAGTGACTGTTCAGAGAAAACAACGAGACAAGCACTAGTGCCATCCTTATTTTATTGCTTGTATTCTGGCCACAGTGGTAGGCTCCATATAGGCCTGGGAACCCAATACATTAAGTAATGGGTAAATTTCCTGTTGCCAGGCTGAGTTGAATTCACAGCGGAGAGAAGTTACATGATGTCATCAAGGCAAACGAGGTTGCAATAGTTGCATTTCTTCTTTTCAGATATATTCATTTTTATTTTTATCATACAGAAAAAATGGAGAGAAGGTTGAGAAATGCAGAAGAGGACGAATGACAGCTGAGAATTTGTGAAAAAGGAAGGATGAGAAAGTGGGTTACTGTCACAGCAGAGATGATGCTATGAGGAAAGAAGCCAGAGAGCAGTCTGGGTACCACACCATGAATGGTGTTAAAGAGTTTGAAGGAGATGAAGCGATAGTGTCATCTCTGCTAGCGAGCTCTGAGGTAGTACCCGCCATGCTGGACCTGGAGATCTGTTACAGTTCTGAGATCCTAGAACCAAAGGCTAGGAGGGAACACGAAATTATAAGCAGCTAAAAAACGTCCAGGAATACAAATTGTAAAGATAAATCTGTAGCTCTCTGAGAACAGTGAACATCTGTTAGATGCTCTGTTAGTTCTGATGCTGCTCTGTTATTTTTTTAACAGTGTGTTCATGTGGGACAGTCCTGTTATGTTTGCACTAGCTCATCAGGTGAAGAAAGGGAGGCTGATGGGAATTTTATCTTCAGAGGAATGTTCCCTCCAGTGGAATGAAATCTGAAGGCACATATGAGTCCCAGCTGATCTCTATTAGTTTTGTTTATGCTATTGTTCCAGCCACTAAACTAAAAGAATTGTGTCTTTTATTGACTGGCTTCTCTTCTGTGGAACAACACAGTCAATGAATTATTTCTGTCAATCATATAAGTTGCTCTTAATGAAAAACTTTAAAAGACCTTCCTTTTTTACTCCCCGTAATAAGAGAATCAAAAAGGCTACAAATGCAGGGAATGATAACCAATTACAGTATAATAGAACCATTTAGGTTGGAAAAGACCTTTAAGATCGAGTCCAACCATTAACCTAGCACTGATAAGTCCACCACTAAACCATGTCCCGAAGCACCACATCTACACATCTTTTAAAAAACTGTAGTTCCTCCAGTCCTCCTTCCAGCCCTTCTTGTGGATAGGCATCACATTTGCTAACCTCCACTCAACTGGGACCTCCCTGGTTAGCCAGGACTGCTGATAAATGATGGAAAGTGGCTTGGCAAGCACTTCTGCCAGCTCCCTTATGAAGGTAGATGGATAAAATATTACTTTCATTTTCTGGAGTCCTCTAAAAAGAATGCTCTTACGGTTAAAATAAACAGCGTACCCTACAAAATTTTCTGCGTGGATCAGGGAGTGAAGTGCTTTCTTTGAACAGCCATAGTGTTGCTGTGTACCTGAGAGCCTTGCTTTCTCCACTTTAGGTCTCTCAGGTTCTGTCACCATCACTATATTGAAGATGCTGAGAGTCAGCCTTCTCTTTTCCTGATCGGGGAACACCTTCTTTGATTCCATCCGCAGCTTTCCCAGGAAGTAGCTGAATTTTACACTGCTTTTGCAGTTAAAGAACCTAGTGAGGTGTGTATGGTGGAGCTCAAGAGGTGTTTTTTTTCTGTATGCTCTGATCATCTTCCACAAAGACAAATGGGTTTTATTCACTAGTGTTTGCATTTCTGGTTGAAAGCTGAAAAAAATACTTTAGAGGTTTGTAATCAAATCAAGCGGATGTTTATATAGAGAAAGAGACTTAAGTTCAGAGAAATACTGACTCATATCCACTTGTACTGTTCAAGGAGTTCAATCTTGGGCAAAAAAAAAAAAAAGCCTTTGTAATAGAACATTTTCTGTTTGGCGTGACTTGTCATATTTTCCCTCAGTACAAAATAAAAATGAAATGAGCCAACATAGATACAGGTATGAATACAAAGATTGCAAGGCATCTAGGCTAAAAGAATTTGAGCTATTTTTTGTATGCATGAATATATGAATGTATTCAGTTCACCTGGTTTAATCATTCCCTTTTTGCTGCCAGGGAAAATAAATCTGTAGTGTACGATAGGTCAAGGATCTGGTAAGGAACAGAATGTGCAGTTCATAAATCTGTGCAAACATGCAGGGAGCACAGCTACAGCTGTAAAATGCAATGGTGGATCCAACTTTTCCTTGAAGATGACATTTTAATAAATTGTGGCTTCCTTCAGAGTGTGGGTTGTTAGATTAGGCTAGATTAATTCCTATGTGCTTCCACCTGTACGGGGAAAAAAGAAAATAAACTGTATTCATCCAGTTGACACACTTTATTAGCAGACACTGTTATAGTCTACTCAGCTGACATAATGACATTGCTCAGTTGCATAGACAAAAATAAACAGCAGTTTAATAATGCTCAGGGATTAAGTTGGCAAAGTCAAACCTTCAAAAATTAAAGTACAGAATCACAGTTTTGAACTTCTGAACTTAATCTGGCACTTCTGTGTGTATAATAATTACCAAACCCTTACTTATATCTCCCCATATCAATATGTACACATTTTGTCTTTATGGTCCTTCTTTTAGGTAGTCCACAGAGTAGACTGCTACCAGTGACTGAGTGGCAATTCAATAATTTTTTAGTTCTCAGTGTCAGGTACACAGTTCTATTTACTAGACAACGTCCTAATATCACACTTGATTACAGATTTATTACTATTCTCATGGGCTTTTCATGGAGTTCATTATCGTAGCATCCGAGTGTTTCACAAATGTTAACGAGTTTATCTTCACCACTCATTCTGAGTGGTGCTATTATCATAGACTCCTCTGAGAATTTCCTTGACAATCTTTAATTATTTTCCACTGAATATTTGTAAATGGCATGTTCAGAGACTGCAGTTCAGTCAAAATTGGGAATTGGGCAGATATTTCTTGGACATCAATAAGCACCTCCCTAACTCCTGAATGTCACCTTTACCAGCAATCCAGCAGTAATCAGTAATCCACTGCACATTTCAAAAACATGAATGCTCAAAAGCTCATCAACTAGGCATTTGCTTGGTTTTAATTGTTAAATTTATGTATTTTCTCTGACTTTGTTCTTGTAAAAAGCTGAGCCTTTTTTTTTTTTTGTCAAATATTCTAAACCAGTTTTTCCTGTGGACTGTAGCCCAAGCTGTTTAAAGCCTGCAAAATGTTAAGCAATTGATAATGGGATTTAAGAAAAGTGTGCCAGAGAAAATCGACCGTAAATGATACTGCTTATAAACATTATGCAGCTCAGTAGCTTCAATTTGTTATACCCCAATTGTTAAAATTAATCATGATGTATTAATATGATGCAAAATGTGTCAAACTCTATTAGGACGTTATATATTAATTCTAATAAATATATTTTTAAGCTAACTGCCCAGTGTTAAGTCAGAGATTTTAATTAGTTGAAGAGTTTCTCCAGACTGTTGGCAGGAGCCCATTCTGTTTCCACCAGCCCTCCCATTGCTCTCATCGGATGTGCGGGCATCTGGTCTCCAAGGGTTACTTCTGTTCTCTCTGTACTGCAAGTAGGTCCTCTCATTGCAGCAATACGGGAAGCGAGAGGTAGAAAAGACAGAAAAGGAAAGAAAAGTAGCAAGGAAACTGGAAAAGGTCTCTTCAGATTTATAAAACTGACATAATCTGTCAATGGGCAATCCAAAAGTAACTGTCTTGAAGAACCAGGTTATAACCCAGACTTTTAAAAAGCCACATACTCCACAGCAAGAGCAAAATCATTGCAAGAACAAAGCAGGAAATTATGTGTGAAGGACTAAGTTACCTCCATGCTAATGAATCCTTTCTCATGTATAGAGTGGAGAACTTATTTTAAAAGATACAAATTACTTGCGTCCTATGTGGATGAACAGCAAGGGCCAAATTGAAAGGTTTTTAGAGGATTCTGTGATAGTGTTTTAGCACATATTCCACACACGTTTTTCAGTGCCTTTACACTTAGTTACTGATGCAAAATGTAATTCCCCTTAGATGTCACCTCAGAGGTGCTGAAATAGCTGTAGAAATCCCTAGGCACCAGTTAGCAGAACTAATGCATGTAAAAGGTAACATATCGTGACATTACATGATGGCAGTCAGCTAGCCTCAGCTTTTTGTGTTGTAAAGCTCTCTACATATCCTTCTCTTCTGAATGCGTTTTATTTTATTTCTGCTTAAGTGAGTTTTGCTTTTATGGGCTAATACAATATTTTTATTTTCAGAAGCTGTCCTAAAGTATCAGACTCATGATTGTGTCTCCTCCGTATGTGTGGCCTTTGGCAATACTGATGACCTTTGGGGGCAGAGCTTAAATGTAATTTTTATATGAGTGTGCAACAGTTTTATGGGGCCTTAATTGGGTACGGAGAGGTGAGACTTTTTATGGATATATACAGTTAAAGAAAAGATGATTGCACTTCTCATCTGTGCTTGAAAGGGTTTGAGGTATGTCAGGAAATGAGGTCTCAGGGAGTAGTTTACATGAAAGCTACAAAAAGGAATAACTTTTAAAAGCTGGAGGGATTCCTCTGCCAAAGCCCCATATGCGGGGAAGGGCAGCAGGCATGAAGGTCTTCCTTGGTTCGCATTACCAGCCCTGTAGCATTAGGTTTCTGGACACAGGTATTTTGGACAACTATTGTTATGTTCTAAAAATGAGTATGAAATAGCCAGGAGTGAAAGAACAATAGTCTTGAAAAACCTAAGATAAGTTTGAATGCGAGTCACTGAGCAATTATAACATTGTAGTCTAGTTTTTTAGTACGGTGGACTTTTTTACCCATACTGCGATTACAAAAACAATGCTAATTAGCTCTCTCAGAGCTCCAGATTACTCTCACTTTAACAGAATAGTAATATTATGGATAGGGACCAGAAATTATATTTATTTTTGGGGACTCAGGAGAAAATCCATACTTGTAAAGTCTCCTGGAGTACAGGGAAGTACACTGATTTCTTGAACGTCAATAAAATGTGATGTGCAGATGCTGTTACTAATTTGGCATTCTGCTGATTGAGTTTTCATCAAGCCATGACACAAAGGAAGTTCATTTTTATCTCTACTGTACTACTGGGAGGTGTGCGCTGCACACTTCCATTGCAATATTTTAAATGATTCTTATTTAATTTTTCTCTTGATTTTGTTACTGACCACCGTCAAGTGAAAGGGATGGAAGATCTCAGGTTTTGGGACAAGACCGCTTGAATTGATACAAATCTTCTCTAGCTCTTTTCCTTGATTAGGTATTTGGTTCTTTTCAACCTTACTGCATTCAGGCCTGAGTGTGTGACAGTTTCAACTTGACCACAAGGCCAAATCCTTATTCGGTATTTTAATTCAAAGAGAGTCCTGTTGACACTTAAGTAATGCTTGTGCCAGAGTAGGATTAAATGACATTAATTAAAAAATGTATTTAAAAAGATACTTAGGTGACTCTAAGTTGTGATCTTGACAACTTCCTATAAGGCACTGAAGTACACTAGCATCTAAATGTCTTTAGTGAGACAGTGTGATCTTTCATATTACCCAAAATGTTGCTTCTGCTGGTGACACCCTGATGCTTTCTACATTAAATGCTTTCTATTTTGAGGAGTATGTAGTGAACAGCAGAGCCCTAGGTCTCAGTAAGCAGTTGCCCACCCTTCCAGCATAAACCTGGGCAGCTGAATGTTTGATACTATAGGTGGACTGCGAGGGACAAAATCAAGGACAGGAGGGGATTTAGAGGAATAGCTCTTCGAGGAAATTGCCATGGATGGTTATGGATCTTCTGACATCTCTTCAAATCTTGAATCAATAGATGTCAATACCGTTTTATTCACGAAGAGAATTCTCTGAATATGCCAGAAATTCCAGCTGTTTCCAACTAGCTGCCAAAACGTCCAGCCCGACCCCTGACAGCTCTAATAGCACAGTGAGAATTTACAATACAGCAGCTGCAGCCCACCGATATTTGGAAGTTGCTTGTGCTGAATATCAAATTAAGAGGTATCACACAGAGTGTGTAACAGTTGTTTCAGAAGGAGATTTAGAGGAATTATTTTTAAATGGGAGAAAAAATGAAAAAATATCCTACTGGGGGGAAAAGATGTTAGGGTTTATGTCCATTCTTCAGATGTTTCCCAAAGATCCACTGTGCAGTGACGTAAGCTGTCTGGATTGAGCACATCTATTCTACCCAGGTTCTGCTCTTTACTTCAGAAAATAAGCAATTAAGTATTTTGGGACTATGCACTTATGTATGTACTCCACTCCTGTTATCAGTCCCTTCCCTCTCCCTTTCTTCCTGTTAGCGTGCCTTCTTTCAGAGCGGACTATAAAGTCTTCATATATAGTTTGCAGAGTGCTTTGGAGGCCCTGATTCTGACTGGTGCTGTTCAGGGCTGGCACAGTTGCAAGTAAATTACTGCCAAATACCTGAACTACTCTTGCTTGCTGTAGTTTGTGGATCTCAGAGCTAAAACATGCAACTTCATATGGAGTTACAATTGTAATAAGCCAAACAGATTTTCAGGTTCTTCAGTGAAGTAGCTCTTATATCACTAATGGCAGTTACAGTCTTAAAAGTAGCAATGTTGCAACCTCAGCTTTTGTGCCTGCTAATTTAAGAAAATACTTTTTGTTTTGTTTTAGGTACATGGCAGTTTTCATCCCCCGCGTCTTTGAAATATTTACAAACATGAGTTATCAAACTTCACAGTATCTGAGGAGGTAAGCAAGTTTTTCTGTTTTAATGGTTAATTCTCTCATGACTGAAGCAGCTGATGCGCATATGGGGATTGTGTTTCATCTTAGCTCTATTGCCCTGTGTATCATTTGGTTCCAAGTCAGCGCTCAATTGGCAGTTGTTTTTTCCAGACCCATCAGCAAATTCATGTACCACATTAGGCCTGAGATGTTTTAAAATGCAGACAACTTTGGTAATCTTTAGCTTAGAATTTCTCCTGTGAGTGAGTTAACACTTTCAATGTTTGATTTCATTTGAGATTTGCAAAGCTTTGCTGATGGAAAAAGATAATAGCCAATTATTCAAACTAGTTTTAGCAACTTCTTTAGTGCAGAAATCGTGCTAAGCAGGCCCCTAGTGCATTTATCTCAAATGACGTATTTTCAGGTTTTTAATATTGTTCCATTTTCACTTGAGTCGATTGCATTAATAGCCCATCCTGATATCTATGTATACAACCAACATTTTGAAAACATTCTTCTGTGGTCTGTACTGAGCACTTTCTGCTTTTAAAATGTTGTTTAAATTTTAGCAACTTGTGTAAATTCCAGCCTCATTTTTATGCAAAATAAGTCAATACCAGTTCAAGTAGATAAATGATGAATAAAAGGCAAGTTTAAAATTTTTTTTGAGTTTTTCAAAGTTGAGCTCTGAAGTTGTGTTTATCAGTTTTGGCACAAAGGCAGTTTGGAAACAAGGTTTCATGTGTTTCTGATTTCAGTGTTGTGCTGAGAAAGGAAGTAAGTGGAGTAGAAAATGGAGTTCTTAAAACATTCAGTACTTGTCACTAGAAGTCTTTTTGTGAACAAACTTGGTTGATTATATGTTATTTTGCTCACAGTATTTAATGGAAGGACCCTCTATCCCTGTTGACCTTATCGTAATGACTCTTGGATTAAGCAAGGCTAGCCTAAAAAGGTTATTCCTCATTCACCTGCTTCAGTACTAGCAGCTGTGACGTAAAAGCCTCTTCATTTCCCACAAAAGTCCTCCCGTTCCAGAGTCTCGTACTCTAATTCTGATCTGTCATTAATTGGGCATAATTTACCTCCTCCGCTGTTACTGGATTTAACCTATAGTCATACAGCCTTTCCGTCTGCTTTATCGTTTTTAAGAAATGTTAAACATCTTTGGAAATATTTCCAACTGTTAATCTGGTTATCTTTCCACACCTTACACAGCAGTTCCTACTCTTAGTGGCAAAGAAACAAACCTAGCACTCTATTAAAAAAAAAATAAAAATCATTGCAGTAAGAACTGTGCAGTTTGCTGGCATTTGAATCAGTTGAATTTTATCTACCCTCCATTCTAAATGCTATCTTGCTAGCTCAATGTCTCACTGATAATCAGTTTGTCACTTATTCATCATTACAAATCAACAAACATAGTTAGGGTGTCTGTTCAGCGGTGTATCTGCTGATGACAGATCAGCTCATAATCCAGTAGCACACTTACTGTAGTTTAGAGACTGAAGGACTGTGCTGCTTTGCAGTGAGTATTATCAGATGTGCAGGTGTGAAGTACTGGGTTCTCAATTAAACCAAAATTCTTTTTGCATCATTGTCTTCCTTAAAGCCCTTTATCATTCTTCTATTTTTTTTTTCTCTCTCTACTCTCTGTATTTAGTAGAATTTGTATGTGCTTTGCCTGGTCTCTGTGATACTATGTAAAATTAATCATGTAAAAGTAAGTGCGTTGTTTTAAACAGTATACATCAAGGAGCACTTTGCTGATTTGTTGGAAGTGGTCTGATAAAATAAAACGTCAGCTTCTGCAACGCTTACTTTAGCTTTCTCAAACACAGTGGTTCAGTTTTCCTGCTCCAGACTAGAGCTGGTCCCTGCACAGACTTTTATGAGTCAAAGAATGCACCAGTTCCTCCCAGTGTGGCAATTGCACATTTGGGACTTCTGTACCTACAGCCAGCATTCAGGCTGTGGCCCAGAGGGTGCCAGGCACAGGTAATCTCACTTCAGAAGGAGGATCCTGCAGCTGAAGAGGAAGACTAAAAGCTGAAATCTTGCTGTGCAGCAAAGTGCTGTTTTAGGTTTGTCCCCAAGAGGAGAAGCTTCAAGACATTATCTAGTTCTTCACATCCCCAGGAGGATACTGCTGACTGATTGGTCACACCCAGATTATATGAAGCTTAATTAGTTCTTGTTTCAACTCCAAGGAGGCACACTACCATCTATTACACAAAGACTTAGAAATCAAGAAGTGGAGTTACCAACCTCTGTTACTAAAAATCAAAGGAGCATTTTTTAAAAGCAAAACCTGGCTATCGATTCTTGATCTATTTCACATTTACAATTTCCTTGGCCTCATTTAAAAAAAAAAAAAAAAAGGACAACCAGCAGATCTAAAAACCATCAGAATGGGGACAGTGCCAAAGAACCACTTTATAAACCATGGTCTTTTCTAACTGAAACTATTGAATTTATATGTCCGTTTTCTTGTCTCGGAGTATATTTGTTCCACCTTATTCCACTAGTTAAGCGTCACTGTATTTACATGAGCATCATGAACATATTTATCGTATCATTTAAGTTAACATGACTTCACAGAGCTATCAGTGCTCCAGGCGCCAAAGCAACCTAATCTTTCATAAATCCTATCAAAGTATTCTCAACGCCCACTATTAAATGATCTGCATGTTCCACATCACATGCAGTCCAACAAATTAATATCACATACATAACAAGGATTTATTGCCTTTTACTTACGTCTAAAAAAACCCTGGTTTTTTTTCTATTTAAATGGCAAACATCTTTATTTCTATTATGCCAGTCTTGCTCAGCCTCTCAAGGGCCAAATTTGTTCCCACTTACACCACCGTAATTACTGAAAATGTTCCAACAGTCAGGAAAACCCGATTTCAATAGCAATATTGAGCTTATCATTATAGTTGTGGCTTCTAAATCTTCCTCTATGAAGATTTCAGATTATATTTATAACCAATAAGCATGCTAACAACGTGCTCTGAGCTTTTACTTCTGTTTGGGGGAGTTCAGAAGGGTGCAAATAAATTCTTTTTTTAAAAGTATGAAAACTAGAAATAGACCTCTAGAAACAGCAAAATAAAAGTGAAGCAAATCAGTATCTGTATAAGAAGTAAGTGCAACTGCTTGTGCAAAATTGAAAATTGTAAATAGAGAAAACACAGTTTTACTACTGTGGAGGGGTTTTAGATTTTTAGCAAGAAGTTTGTTTGTGACCTGAGAAGGGTGTAACTCAGAACAACCTACAATATAATGAAAGGTTTGACATTGTCACAACAGAAACATTAGTCCATCAGAAATGTAGGACTGGAAGAACGTAGGCAGTACAGTACATTTTAGTAAAATGTCTAAGTTAGGGGCCAGTCTACTCGAAGCAAAACCTATTTTAACTGTAGGACCAGCAAGTGCCTGATGTAATACAATTTGTTTTTCAGCCCTCTTGGTATGTGTGTGACTAAGTTGTCGTAATCCTTTGATAACCTTACCTCTTTGTTCCTTTTTCTTTCTTAGTGATGTTTCAGGTATTTTCACAGTTTTTTCACAGATCAAGTCTTTTCTGAAGCATCTCTAAGGATCATTAAAAAATGAACTTAAATGTGAGGATACAATGCAAACACATTTTGATGGACATACTGCTAGAGACTCTAGAGGCTATTCTGTTTTGAATTTGTAAGATGTGACTAGTATACTCTTCGCCTAAATGACAAAGCCGAATGGTTAGTTTTTAAAATTTGAATAAGTCTCTGCTTGATTTTTAATGAGTCTTGGTAACTTGTTTTGTCACAGTATCTTTTCAAGCATTTAATGGAACTATCCATCAGAAAGATACTAGGATATTTTGATTCCTTGCTTTTCTTGCGAGTGGGTTTCTTTTTCCATGTACTAACCTGTTCCCTCTTCCGGTTTGGTAATGCACCTGCCTACCTTATTAAAACTCTGGCATTTCTAGACCGGTGGCTACTGCAGAAGGAAAGGTCAACTCCCACACTCTCCGAGCACGTGTAGGGAGTCTCGATACAACCCGGACAGATTAGGTGTATGCAATCTGTAATCTGCCTGCAGACACGAAAGCATCATGCCAGAATTGCTGTTTATATACAGCATGTACAGTTCCAGCACAGTCTGTTCATGTTACTGTAATCTGTATTCTCCTAAATTGATGTGTGTTACGCAGAGCAGCTTGGACTGAGTTTATGCATACATGGCATAGAGGCAACAGCCTGAGTTCAGCACAGAGGTGCTCCCATTCTGAAACTGGAGTATAACCCACTAGCCTTGGGCCATATTCTGACATCTCTTAAGGATGTTCTGGGGTAAAGCCTTCCGTCACCATAACGAAAGAGATTTTTTCATCTCAAGATGCTTTTCGTATGAGTTAATACAGCACATGTATTGAATCATTCAAACATACTTGGTGGTTGGCATGGATATTCTAATTTTTGACCTGCTTTTGTTTGTACTCTTAGTTTAGCACTCATATTACTTTTCATGTTCCTATTTTGTTAATATTAAAAGGAATAATATGAATGGAATAGTAATAACATTATTACTGTTTACTGTTGATAAATCCAAGACAATTGTGAATTGTACTGGTGCAAGGAGGTTCAAAACTATGTCCTGTGTCATTCTGATTTTAAATGCCGTGCAAAATTACAGCCCTGTGTATTTATGTGAATGCTTTGTTTCATCAAAGAGAATAAACTAGATCATTATTTGAGTTAAATAATTTTTTGCCCACTCCCCTACCATAGGATTTCAGTGGTTTACACCACTGAAATTCTTTCAGAGCCAGACCAGTAATAAATAAAACTGCATACAACATACTCTTAAGTGTAGAACGTAGTAGAAGGAAAGGGCAAGGTGACCTAGCAACTCTGTCATCTCTCATTTTTATGATTCCTTGGGAAAAAAAATAATCTTTTGAGCTGAGTATGTTCCTCGTGGCAAAATTACTATGAAAGATTCCCATGGAACACTTGCATAACTGACCATTAGGAAAAAACTGGCACAGTCAGGAGAATACAGTAGATACATTTTCTGTTCTCATTATCATCTTTGTCCCAAGTGCAGGGCAGGGTTATATAATCGCAGTTAGAATCTGTCTTGCATTATAATGCACTGATCAGCGACTGAGGCTCTCGCCAAGACGAGAAGGTGGCATTCAAATTAACTCAGCCTTGGGATAAATTGAAAACCCTGCCTGAACAGAAAACAGATGCAAGTGGGCCCATCTACAATAATGTGAAACTTTTTACAAATGTTGAAGACTACACAAAAATCTCATCTAGCAGTTTCATAACTGTTGCTATAAAAGCGTAAGATAAACGGCAGAAAAGCTAGTTTGGACTATGGCATTTCCTCATGTTATTGTTCAAAGGTATAGTAGTGATTACTGTACTACTACTACTGCAATAGGAAGTTTCACCTCCCAAAAAAATACGCCTGTATAGAATTGAAGATTATTGATATTGATGTAGTAGTATAGTTTTTCTCAGGGAATAAAAACTTTAGTATTGTAAACCAACATGAAAATAATGTTTATTTCCAGTGCAAACACAACAGCTTTTAACTCCTGTAATCCATGATGAGGTTCTGTCTTGGCAGTGTCAGTTTATAGGATGTTTGAACAGTGACCACACTTACATCAGTGGGAGTGAAAACATCTGGAATTACATTAATTGTGTGTGACCCGAAAGGTCACTGAAATCAGTGGAAAGGCTTCTATTAAATTACAGTAAGTGCTGGAGCAGAAGGTCCTTGGCCTTGTCGTTTGGAGGCCTGGGTATTGCGATTCCCCCATCTCCCTCACGATGCTCACTGGAATTGTTCAGCACTGTGCATAACTGAGTTTCTTTCCAGAAAGGCCTTTTAGTGACAGTGATTTTGATAGGTCATTTAAGCAATCGGTTAAGCCTGCTCTGCTTGAACAGTGGGAAATGCTATGTTGAAATGTATGCCACGGGGCAGTGCAGCAAAAGCAACTGCAACACAGGTTGCTGGTGTAGCTCCCTTAGCCACCAGACCATTTTGTGTATCATTTTTTATTATTTTTTCTGTACCTTGTTAACAGTTAATCTATATCATTATTTAGAGAGACTGGTGAAATAAAAGATGTGCCAGTTCTCCCCTGTGTGTTGCCCAAAATAAGCCCTGAAATAACACTTTAAACAAGGCAAAATAATTTTTAAAACCATTTTTTAAGATTTGTCACTATTTAATTTTCTATAATGATGCCATGGTATGCCATATCTGGAATTGTTAGATTTCAGTTACAGATACCAATCTACCTATGACCAAGTCATTCCCATAACTGACTGCAACTGAAAGAATTTCTCAGGATTTTGTCTGTTTTGATGGACAAGTACATGCGAATACAGCGTCTGACTACAGGTGCACAGCTTTACTATAGCTGTTTAAAAAGCACTGTATCTGAATTACCAAAGGCTTCTAAACAAGCAAGTTTCCTGTTAGTTTAAAAAATAAAGTAGGCTAAAATTAGAAGCATCAGTAGTGAATTGTAAATATTCGTTAACCTGGGTGCTGCTGCAGTGAAACCGTGTCGATTTTTGTTGTTGAGGATTACGTTCTATACCTATCTGTTTAGCTGTGATGCTGAGATCAGTATGTTACCTGTCTAAGGATGCTTTACGGTTTTTCTCTGCTGAGGCCTAGGGGGTTGATGATATCAGGCGTTTCCAAAACACAGAATTTAAGTCAGAAGTAATACAAAAGCTATGTAAAACTGGCATTTGGAGACCGCTTTGGTCTGTCTTCTAGCCTGTTTAGCATTCAAAGAGCCTGGATATTACTCTGTGTAACAGCAGGTTCTATTCAACACGAGGAAGTGACATAGGATATGGTGTTTGCAGCCCAGCTACACTGCCCTGTGCTGTTACAATAGGAAACTGCATGCCAGCCTTTTTTTTGTTCCTCTCTAGCTGCAGGAAGTTCATCTTCCCATTTGGAAGAACACAAAACCACTGTATTCCTCAGGTACCCTGTCAAGCTGTGCCACACGTGGCTGAAGCGGCCGTACTGCGGTCAGCGACTTGGCAGCGTGCGCACGGGGCTGAGGAAGGAACAACCAAAAGCATTTATTAAGAGAATGCTGGAGATGGAAAGTTTTGTCTTTCAGGGAGTTCTTTGTGATCAAATTTTGCTATCCAGTTACTTGTCCTACTGCTCACAATTCAATTACGACTCTGTACTATAGAGAATATCCTCTGAGACTTCCAACTGAGTTCTCGTAAAGGGCATTTGTGCACTGTTTAAAACTTAACAAGGAGCCAAGAAGGTATTCCTAGTTGTCAATAAGTATTTATGATTCAACTTTAAAATGTTGCTATTGTCACAGTTTCGTTTTCTTCTTTAGGAGAATGAATCTATTTATATGCTTGGAATTATTTAAATGCAGGCCTAGATTTGAATGCATCAATATCCTGTTCCAGGTGTTGGGAGGTAAATGTAAAAGTGGAGTAGAAAAATAAAAAGGATAAGTAAAAGTTTCTTTTTAAATGCTAACATGCTGTGATTCCAAAACATATGCTGGGGCCTTTAAAATTGCCACAGGTATTTGGGTTTGACTCTGAAAACTAACATGTTTGTAAGCTTCAGTGATTTGTAATTAACATTCTTGTATGTTATTGATAAACTTCTTTACTACTTTTGCTACCTTTAACATCAATACCTACCATTCATGTTTCAGATCATACAGAGTTCACGCTGATACAAGGTTTATTTGTAGGTTTAATTTTTGAGGCTTTTGTTATTGTAGTGGCATATATTATCTTTAGGCTATAGTGCAAAGAATGTTATTTCCCTGTACAATTATTTAGCCAATTGTAACATGAAAGCTAAATCATACTTACACGTCAGCAAAACCAACATAATTTAGTATGAGAATAACTGTGGTAATAAGTGTTCATATGGTACAGTGATCGATGTGCATATTATGAGCAAACATACAAACCAGCTCTGTTTTTCAAGAAGTATAGCTTTTTTCCCCCCCTGTTCTCATTTTCTATTGTATTGCTAGGCTAATAATAAAAAATTTGATATTTGAGTTGTGTTATTAAAATATGATGGTGTGAGAAGGTGTATCAATTAATGTAGAATTTGGCTGAGAAATATGATGATTAAATGGTCAGCAGCAGGTGATTGTTATGAAAAGTAGTGAAGCCCACAATGGGAGCCACATCCAATAGCAACTTTCTGGCACAGGAGCAAGCTTGAAAATATTGCCAAGGTTTCCAAGTACAATTTAGTTTGACCTTTAATTAAGCACCAATCTCTATAAGGTAACTAAATTACCTTATACCTAGGGTGGTCACTTAGGTGGCATTGTTTGTGTAAGGTATTTGCACTATAGAGGCCTAAGAAAAGTATGCAAAGAATAACTCTTTCCTCTTTTCTTCCTTTTCATCAGCTGCCAAGCCATAACTTTCCTGAAGTAATTACACTTCTTTTGTGCTGATACCCAGCAGTGCATGTGTATTGTACTTGTCTGGAAAAGTCTCATTGTGCTTTTGTTGCATTGAAGTCAATTAGAGCTAATAGTAAATGATTATGTGGAGCATCTTGGAGGCTGAAAGATAGCACAGCCCTCATGTGTTCTGTGTGTCCATTTGTCACTCTCTTATTTGTACTCCCCTCTTCTCCTTTATGTAATTACTTCATCCTTTCTATGTCACTCATTTCTAAAATCACTCAGAGATTGAACCCTTCTCACTGCATTTGTCAGTCAGTTCCACTTGCTGGTTTTCTGCTGTACACAGAGAAGTTCCCTTAGTGAATAGTCCTTTGTATATCCAGTTCCTAACTCCTTGTTACAAGACAAGCCCTCTTAGCTAGAAGACCACCTGGGATGTATAAGTTTGTGTATATTTACTAATATGTGGGCAGCTATGAGGAGGTGTAAAATCCAACACTGACCCTGGAGTCAAGTCTATATGCGTCTCATCTGAAACATTTGAGGATGGGGTATGGTCAGGTTGGAGAAGCAATGGAGAAAAAAGTAGGGAGGAGACTTTGAATGGGAGAGGAGGAGAAGAGACTTCAGTCTTCAGAAGAGACGTGTCAGTGAACTGGTGGGTTACTGTTGTAAAAATGTTGTAAAATGTATAAAAATGATGAAAAGGAGAGGTGGAAAAGCATCCATGTAGTGTCAAGACAATGGGAGTCAGCATAGTAGACAAAAAATGACTCTCAGGTAGACATAACGTGTTTAGCTGAGATTTTATCTAAGTTATTTCCACTTCGGTGTAAGCTTTGCCACCCATTGTCCCAACCATGGACAACTCAATTAAGGACTCAGGGGGAAAAAATGGGGTGGTGTGTTTTGTTGATTGCCGGTGGCTCTGGGATTTTCTATTAATTTGGAAGTGCTGAACAGGACCAGGCCAGAAAGGGAGCCCACGACAGCAGCCTGCTGGCCAGATCTCCTGCAAGGAGGCTACTCCACAATGTCAGGGGAAGAATATGCTAAGTAAGAAGTCACTTTTTGAATTAGCAAATCTGGATGTTTTAATTTTCCTACATCTCTTGTAGGAAAGTGTCTGAGTTCCACTCAACAAACACCGAATTCCTTCCATAAAATAAAAACAAAAAGAAAGCTTTCTCCTGAAAGAGTGCTATGAAGCATCTGCTTTCAGTTAGACGCAAAATTTTGCTTGGAAACATCCTGCTGGAGATGAACACCAAACTCACTCATTTAATAAACTGATGCCAAAAACAATCTGAAGAGATCTCAGTCGATAATTGGCTTGACAAGATTTCTTCTCCAGAATATTTGAGAACCGTTAGGGACTGTTGATTCATTTCATGTTATCAACTGTTGAGTCCTTTGCAGCTGAGGCGGCACCCAGTGGTGTTGGCAGGTGCAGATGTGTCTCTGATTCAGTGACTGAAGAGGTGTGATGCCTGATTGACACCTGAATGCTGATGAGGCTCAGCTTGGATATCTCTGGGCAGCAAAGGTAATCAGCATTCAGTGGGCTGCGCAATGCTCATGGACTTGTGCAGCCTAACTTTCCATATTCTGCATATGGAAATGATTATACTAACACAGAATTAAAACTAACATATCACAAGGGTTTGCAGCACCATATGTGAAAACGAGCCTTTAGCAGACTAAAGTAGTAGATCTACCTTTGTGTATGTCTTCTGATTGAGAAAACCAGAGCTTTTTAAATGCAGACCAATTAAGTTTTATGTTGGGAGTCCAGATTTTCACAATCCTTTTTTTTTTTCTCTTTGAATTTGCAAATGGTATAATTTATCTTGTGAAATGGCTTTCCCAGTAATAGAACATGCATGGGTTTTGTTCACCACTTTTCCACAGGGTTGCACTTTACCTGCAATGGGCATCGAAAAGATGCATGCTCTGTGCGAAGTTACCTGCTTGCACTCAAACATGTCAGCCCTGCCCTGCTCCTCCCTCTCCCGACGCTTGGCATTCTGCCCTTATTTCCATTAGGATTCAAAGTATTGCCTGCTTTGAATTTCTTCCTAGTTTAACTGCTTTCAGGAAGCAATAACAAGATGACTTTTGATCAAGTGTATTTCTTTTAACTGGATAAAATGAACCAACATGCTTGAAACCAACAGAAAGCCTTAGTGTTCTGTAAAACATTTTTCTGTTTTTCAAACATACTTATACAAGTTGTATGACAAGTGCCCTGTAATCTGTAAGGTCGGTTAGTTGGGATGGAAAGACTTTGGGATTTTTTTGCCTTCCCCCATCGAGGAAAACTTGACACCCAAGGCAGCACACTAGAAAAGCCCGGAGAAACACCTCTTAGCTAGTACTCATCAACAGCATTACCGGTATAGGTGCTGCTTTATGCAGTTCTGTTTTATCACTTCATTTTCTTCTGAATCAGTTCATGGTAATAAGACATTAAATTGAAAGATTTTAGCAATTTTGAGATAGAGTCTTTCAAACAATGATGGGGATGAACAGGAGCCCTGACTGTAGATTCTATAGAGGAAACACCTTGAAATATCCAGGATCTGAAGTTTGCTGATAAAATACATCTTCTGAATACTGAAGGAAACATCTTTTCAGCTTCTATTAGCATTTTTTTAAAGGCAGAAAAGTAATAAGAGAAAAAAAAAACCTCTACTGATTCTCCTCCTCAAAATGTGAAAGGAGGAAAGTAAACATTCAATTAAGGGGATTCACTTCACTTATGTTACACAATCTTCTTTACCAAATATCATCCCTTACATTTTGTGCAATTACCCAGCTCATTTTCCTCAAATAAATGCAATGCTAAGAACAACATGCTCATTAGAGATAGTATTTCCTGGTTAAGGAAGTGGTTTTGGGTTTTTTTTGCAGCAGCAGTGTATTTTTTAGTGTCACTGATATCATTTAACATTTTTAAAAGGCAGTTGAGATTTAGCTGGTAGGTTATGTTCAGTGAAAGAATATTGGAAAAATATTTATGAACTGGAGCTGTGCTGCTCTGCGGGAAGCGAAGATGTGCCCATTAGCTGATGGCACTACATCTCCATTACGAGGTGGTTTGTGCTGGCCAGAAAGTAGCCAGTGTTGTGGTGAGTACGGTGCTGTTGGAGTCATGTAGCTGAGAGCATTTACTACTTTATATCTCTCTGGCGGTGCAGTGCAATATCCTACTTGATTAAAAGTAGCAGGGATAAAAGAATGTTTTTCTTTACATTGACATTGGCTTATGTAGCAAATCAGCTGCTGATCTGACAGATTCTTTTGAGCTTGACTGTAGCATATTCATTTTTCATGGAACAGTCCCTTGCTGAGATGGCTTCTGATGACACATTGGCAAGCTGCAGAAAATATAATTTTTGGTGCCATTTTCTCGGCAAGACTTACAGTAGCAGAACACTTGGGCGCATAGTTCTTCCAGACACATTTTTCCTCTGTAAAACCGAAAGTTGAGTTGTATTTATAGACCTGCTCTTAAGCTAGAAAATTACAATCATCTACTTTTTGAATGTGTGTGGGTAGCAGGCTGCAGAATCCAAACAGAAGCTTCATTTCTGTAGAGAGAAAATCAATGACATGTTGAAATTTACAGCAAGCCTGTCCCTAGGGATTCAAATTCTGACAAACAAGCACCCTGAGCTTATGAACTTATCAAGTCTCACTTGGAATTATTTTGAAAGACAATTTCAAATTTTACTATTTAGTTCCCAAAGGATAATAGTAATTTCAGACGTTGTCAGCGATATGAGCAAGGGCTTGAAGTACTGACTCCAGTGGTTGGATTGCTAGGAGAGATAGAGCAATGAGGAAATAATAATACAGTCAGCCATTTGGCCCTGTGTTTCCTGAAAGAGACTGGAGAAAAAAAGAAAGTTGATGCTGACAACCTGGATGGAGAACTTTTCCAGGAAAAATAAAAAAAAGGCAAACTTTTCAATAGACTGTATTTGATGGGTATTATCATCACTGTCACAGTGAGTCACATCAAATTATTGCCAAGTACTTAAGCAGAAATAAATCAACAAAGATCTACTGATTTCTGTGTCCTAGGTATGGTCTCAAGTAACCGCTCAGCAGCTTCAGCAGAGATTTCTGCTTGTTTGTATTTATTATTAAGAACAGCAGAATAGGAAAAGTTGCCAGAGTCATCAATGCAGAAGGCAAAGAAAAGCCTTTTCCCCGCAAGTAGTAATAGTCTTTTTGGTTGTGTTCAGACTTTGGAAGTCTGAAATCTGAAAGAATTTTAACAGAATTCTTAAACAACAGGAAATGTTTTCCTTCGGCTTCCTCCTCTACTGTTACTGATCTGTTACATGCTTGATCCTCACTTGTTGGCAAAAGTATGATGGTAACATTAGCAATGACATTCGCAAGAGAGGGTATTTCTGTGAGAAAGGTGGTCATTTGCATCACGCTGGAGTAGATGGTTGCTCTATTTATAAATAATCTTCACTTTTAACTGTAATTTTTAAGGTAAAATAATTTCCAAACTGTCAGGTTCCTTCTGTCAACTCTGCTTAACCCATATGTTAATACGTTGAATGTCAGCATATTTTAAAAATACCTTCGAAGTTTCTAACATCGGAGCCTACAACTCACTGGTTTCCTTGATGTGTGGAAGGAAGGGCAGACTGGGTATACGGGGAGGCAGTGGGTTTTGCATTTGTCCAGTACCTAGTCAGTATCTTCAGAAGGTGAGATGATGCAGAGTCTGGATTTTTTGCCTTATAGAAATGTTAATTAAAAGTTCGAATTAGGCCTGGAAAACTTTCAAAAGAGGCTAAAATCAGATGGAAAACATGGTTAGTCATTATGGATCATACAGTCATTCTGTTTTATCTGGTGTACAGCTTATTAAAGTTGACAAACTCCTCATAAAATTGTTTGAGAAATGTCATCTGAACCTAGTTATTAAAAAATATTGAGATTAAGTGTCATAAATTACTCTTCTAAATCATAATAACGAGTTTCTTGGAACCCGGGGCAATATGTCAGGTGTAGTCAGGCTGTAGAGAGAAGACTATTAGTTCTTTGTGGTTTATATAATGTGTATGTCTATGCAACACAAAATTACATTAACCTTTCAGACTTACACATTCTGTTGTGAATAGAGGGCTAATTAGCTTTCCACTGTCACCCCTAGGTTTATTTTAAAATTACTGATTTCCGAATTTTCCCCTCTCTTAAATATTCCTTACTTAGGATTTTCATTCCTCAGCTATTAGCTTGCATTTATTCCAATCTGAATCTTCTTTTCCCGGAGGAACTCTTGCCTGTTTTTTCGCTACCCTAGTAATGTTTTTTTAATCCACATTAGTATTTCAGTTGCGTTGAAACTTAATATTATGAGCAGATTCGTTGAAACGGTATTGCTTCTTATTTCCAGCTACCTAGTGACAAAATTCATCACGACTAGATATGTTGGCAGCTCCAAATACCAAGTCCCGTCTTCCTCCCCACCTGGTATGCAGCCATGGTCTTTGTTTATGGCTAATGGTTTTTTTTAATAATTAAAATTCCATACTTTGGATATATGAAAGCTTTTCATATGAGTATGCTATAGACCACCCAACCAGGATGAGGAGACAGATGAAGTATTCTATAAGCGGCTGGCTGAAGTCTCGCAATCGCCAGCCCTTGTTCTGGTTGGAGACTTCAACCTGCCAAGTATCTGCTGGAAATATAACACAGCAGAGATCAGGCAGGCTAGGACGTTCCTTGAGTGCATGGAAGATAACTTCCTGACACAACTGGTAGGTGAGCCTACCAGGAGAGGTGCCTCGCTAGACCTACTGTTCACAAACGGAGAAGGACTAGTGGGAGATGTGGTGGTCGGAGGCCGTCTTGGGTTTAGCGATCATGAAATGGTCAAGTTTTCAATTTGTAGTGATGTAAGGAGGGGGGTTAGCAAAACCTCCACCTTGGACTTCCGGAGGGCGGACTTTGGCTTGTTCAGAGCACTGGTTGAGAGAGTCCCTTGGGAGATAGTCCTGAAGGGCAAAGGGGTCCAGGAAGGCTGGACGCTCTTCAAGAAGGAAATCTTAAAGGCCCAGGAGCAGGCTGTCCCCAAGAGTC